>PNEQ01007298.1:0-83230 GCA_003012365.1 Medauroidea extradentata | reverse complement strand
GACAACAAAATATGTGCTATTTCAGGGGCAAAAATCTAAAAATTTGCTTTGTGTATTGCAACAGAAAAATTCAGATACACGCGATGACATAAGAGTTAAAACTGCCAGAATGAATTTCTGATATGTGTGTTAAATTGCGTTGAAAAAAAAAATATTTCCGAAATCACGGCAAAACTGAAGAGCGAGGCCTTAAAAGATTCTGTCCGAAGATTTTCAGACACAGAAAAGAACCACTAAAACTCCCATTTTCGGCCTCTAGAAACTATGCTATAATTAGGGACTGGAAAATGTCGTGAATTCAGTGACATGTAGACTAGAATCCATTGTACTATGCATACTTAAGCCCCGTCTAATTCGTTCATTGTACGGTGTTCCACTGAGTAGCAGCTAGCGGACAAATAGTAGGAGCTTAAATACGCATAGTACAATTGATTCTAATCTGAATGCAGGTCATACGATTAGCGAAATTTTCCAGTCCCTAGCTATGATGAGTGTTGAACATGAAATGGGTATACACACGTGTAACGTTCTTTAAATGGCATTCCAAAGCAGACATCACTTATGTACGATGAGCGGTTTTCAAATAATCTGGAAACGGCCGTAGTTTTGCGAGCCGCTCAGCGGAGATTTTGTCCTACCTACTCTTCACACGTGAGATTTTATAAGCTCATAACGCCATTCTGGAACAAGGAAATTGACTACAAATTCCCCCGTACATTTGTGGCTTGTTTCCAAGCACACGGGACGTATGCACACTCTCTCTACAACGAATATGATATCCGGCCGTTATCGGCAAGGAGGGGGAAATGGAATTGTTTCCCCGCCCACAAAGGCCCCTCCCTGCAAGCCACGGTCGTAATAAAGCAAGGCAATTGCTGTATCGCGTGACTAGTCATATTTTTCAGATACCTCGGGGACCTCGTGTTCTACCCACGGGAGCGGGCCAGCAACAAACAATCGCTACCAGCACGGTAGCTAGGCCTGGATAGGGTAGGAATAATGGTGAAGTAAGGTGGAAGGATAGGTGCGCTGCCGCTTCGATAATGCTCAGGTGCCTATCTTTCACAGGAATGCATTGCAGACACCGTGTATTTTCTCGCGCTTGGGTAATGTTGGACAGTCAATTGCAGGCCTAAGAGCCCTATACTGCATGCGCTAGAAGCTGCGTTTGAGGTACGGAATAAGGTCTAGACTAGATTGTGCGTTAACAACGGTGTCGCCTTTATGCGCTGGGCGCGAAAATGGCGTGCAATGTTTGGTCGTTGGCTACTTTTTTACTACCAAAAGTTCGTAGTAAAGTTCAGCGCGAGAATCTCCATTTTTGTTTTACGATTCCGTTTTGTATTTTTTACGTGATTGCAGTCCGAAAATAAAGGTCGTTTTTAGCAATTTTGTGACGCACCGAAATCATGTTTCTAAGAATAGTATCTAGAAAATCAAAATATAGAAGCGTAATTTTAAATGTGTTTTCTTTTCGTGTATAAATATATCACATATACACTAACACGCCTCAACAATGTTCATAGGAAAAGCTGTATAGCGAGCGTACTTAAGGCACTATCTGTCAGTTTATGAAAAAAAAAAAAGTTAAACCATTTAATCCTTGACCGAGGACGAAATTCGCCTGTTGCCAATGCCCAATGCATAGAGACTGGAAGAAACTTGAGGGCTTCATCGATCTGTCGGTTAACCTTCAAGAATTAATGTGTGCTCAAGTAGACAGTAAATTCTTATTGGCTGCTCTCTGAAACAAAGACACCTTGTGATTGGCCCTGCACTTAATTGCTTCTTTATTACTGGCTCAGTGACTTCAAGAGAGGTAAAAAGTAAGTTTGGAGCCAACTGAGAAAGACACACGGCGCTGCCTATACCTGCATGTTAAAAGCTCGCCACAAAGAGGCAAGCCTGAACTAGCGTGCAAAGTTCCCGCCGATCCGTTTTTACTATGGGACCTAAGTGATGACCATAAAAGTTTATTATTGGAAAGTCTGTAGAATAGTTTAGTGTACGTTTTTATCAGAGTTTCACATACATTCGGTAAGTACATTTTGAAATACGGTAGTCTGAAAAGGCCGTTTCTTGCTATGTTTGAGGACTTCGAAACAGTGTTTTAACCAACATGGTATCGTAAGGGTGATCAAGTGCAATAAAGTCATAATTTTATATTTATATGAAATAGTGTGAGTTTTGTAGACGATACTTGTGAGAGCAGTTTCCTCTTACAAAACAATTTTAGTTTGTGTAGCTTTCTCATAACGGGGCGTCGAAGTCAAAATTTGCATGTTTTGCTGCCATGCAAATAGTGAAAACCAATTGACTTACGTACGTGAAATAATTCACAGTGAAATAACATACTATGGGTTACGCAATAATACTCTTTTTTTAACGCGAACTCTTTATATTTAAAAAAAATTGCTGAATTTGTAACTTTTTTCTGTATTTTTGCGATTTTTTTATTCAAAATATTGTTTTGTGGGTTTGTTAATGTTTTATTGGATAGCTCATGGGATGTAAGATAACAGCGAATTATTTCGTTTAAGTAGGTCAGTTGGTTTTCACTATTTGCATGGCAGCGTGACAAGCAAATTTTATCTGTGACACCCCGTTATGAGAAAACTATGAGAGCTAAAATTGTTTCGCAAAAGTAAAATGTAGTCACAAGTATCGTATACAAACTAACAGTATTTCCTAAAAATATAAAATTATGGCTTTATCGCACTTGTACACCCACAAGATAGCGTGGTAGATAAATAAGTGCTGAGTTCTTTAATTGAGATCTACGCTTTTTTGAAAGTCAATATAAAAAACTACAAAACTACAATCCTTGATAATCATATCTGCCAACTTTATGAGCAAACATTTACCCAGAATAACGCGTTTGTTAAGCGTGATCTCTTGCGCCGCAATTAAATGTACGAGGTTTTGGGGGTCAGAGATTGTTCTTCAGATATACGTTAATGGAGAAAAAATTTTGTTCAGAAAGAGTGCAAAAACTATTGCCTAGGCATTTTTTTTATATTTTTGTAATTTGGCTTCGAGAAACCTAAAATTCTTAACTGGTGCTTTTAGCACCGAATTGTATACCATGCACTCTTAACAATGACATTACGCCCTTGTCCGAAGTGTTTTTTTTCTTTACATTCCCACTATGGGCACGTGTGGAATAGTTCTGTACGAAAATGCATTTGTAACTATGCCACACAGCATTTGAAACGTGCGGTAAGCGATGGACTTAAATGTGTAACCTTAAAAACTGTATGGAAAGAAATATATCAAAAACTTTTCTGTTACGAGGTAATAAAGCAGCGCATTTATCTCCTTCATTTCGCTGTTACATTGCCGGGTCACCAGATCTAATCAAATTACAAATGAATTTTCCTTCTCACGGCGACACGAAAGTTTTTCCCGCAGTTACAAACCGTTGAACCGTGCACGATACTGTTGTGAAGGTTCACTTTATCGCCTCTTGCCAACCACACAAACATAAGTTTATTTTCTGTTGTCATTAATTATCCAGACAGCCATCTGTCCTTCACGTTGACTACGTATATGGTTCGAGTTTTATCAAGGATATTTCTCGGGAATTTCAGCGGTTTCTGAAGAACGCCCTACGGGTTTAACGACACACTAATAAGTTTCCTTGGGTAAACGAATATTCTATGAGAGTGTGAGTCATTGTGTAATTTTCCAGCGTTAAGCATCGATCGAACTGCAACTTTGAGATTATAATTTCAGATATAGGACTTTCTGTGTACAATGGGTGTTCGCTGTTTTCAATTTTCTTTTGCGCGTTTAACCATAAAATTCAGTAACTCTGCACTATCTAACAATACATATAGGCACAATTATTTCACAATTGAAGATTCCACTGCACACCTAATGTACAAATTATTTGTTTTAAAGTCATAATATTTGTTTTAGAGTATAAATAAAAGTATTTTTTTAATAACCAATTCAATGACTGTGTTCTTTAACATGATAACGCTAAATTTGTTTTATGCATTAAATGCAATTAGTAAACAGTGATAGAAAAAATTAATGCAAATTTTTTTATCACCGTTTACAAACTGCATTTACCAAGTAATGAAAATTTAGGACAGAAATGTTAAAGGATATATATATTAAATTGGCTCTATGCACATACAAGCAAACATTTATTACTTGTACCCAAAACAAATATAACGACTTTAAAAGAAAGAACTTGTACATCAGGTATACAGTGGAGTCTTAACCTGAGAAGACTTCAGATTTCTAACTCCTGGGTACGTTCATTACTTTCACTTTCGGGTCACAGTTCATAAAATTAAATGGGAACCAACAGTAAACTTGCATAAAAACACTCAATGACTTCCGCGCTACCATGTCACATCTACAACTGAACACTCACTTGAATAGCAGCCAATAAACAACTAGCTGGAGACATAATGTACACTGGACTGAGTCCAACCTGCTGGTCGTTGAACCCAATATATTTCCGGGTTCCCTAATAATACGTCAAATTTCGAGGAAGGAATATTAAAGGTTTTCAATATTTAACGCAGGCCGTGAAATGTTGCGGGAAAATCGAAATAATTATTACCTGTAAAGGAGTGGTCGGGATGTCCTTACTATCCTTACTGTAGTAAGATAAATGTTTCGTAAATAAATTTTTTCACTAGCATAACTGCTATTATTAAGTATGATATCTGTAACGAATAAACCTCACTTGCGGTTCACAAATCATGTGTGCCTAAGTAATCAATTATATTACTAATGTAACACGTGGATGATGTAATACAGATATTTATGGATCATGTATGTTCATACTCGAGACTAGTGTGTATGGATCCCACATAGATCACGGCATTACCATACAATGGCGACAAGTGGGCCATATTCGGTACTGGTATCTTCTATATTCACATATTTTGGCACATTAATGTGTGGCCTTCTCACTGAAAATTAAGAGCAGTGGATGAATTCGACATAAAATTAATACAGTTTCGTGTCCAAAAAATTTTAATTTTTATAATATCATCCGCAGATAATAGAACAGGCAAGTACGTGCGGAATACATTTGTTACTCATTTCTACTTGTAAGATAAAACTATTTATCTCTAAATTTACAAAAAACTATTACTACTGAGAGTAACTTGGCAAAACGTTAGTTTTTTTTTAAAGTAACATCTATATGCTAGTCTAAATACATATTTTGATATATGTTAATATAAGGTGTTGCTATTAAGACAATCATAAACGTGTCTCAGTTTACTAGCATATACCCGACTTCGGTATAATTCGCTTAAGTTTTTAATTGCAGGCATATTTGGAACCAGCGAACTCTATTATTTCATTATTTGGTCAATAGCGAACAGTACGCGAAATTATTGGCAACCAATTAATGCCTTTGGCCAAAGATGTAGTCAGATGGATGCTGCGTTATCTTAACATTATATGATCTGATATTATACAGAACCCTTGCATATCTTTAACCAGCGTAAAGTTAAGTACTTTACGTAAGCATTGCATGAGTTTCCACAGGACAGTTATAACGATAGGATGGGTGAAAGACGTTGTGGCTCATTGCATCTATAGTAAGCCAAAATTATTGTTGGTCAGCTATTGTACAAATAAATTTAGTTTTAGAAACACGGTGAATTTCCTACTGTTCACAAAGGAAGTCGAAACGCAAGCATGTTACAATTATATTATTTTTTTAGGACATTTTGTATTTTTATAAATTAAATAATTCTTGTTGCAAATTACGTCCAAATATTTTCTCTGTAATACAACAAGGTTTGCAGTAAGTACTCATGCAGCAATTTTCAAAATATAGTATAATGAAAAATATCATAAAATACAATCTTGGCTCAAAATTAATGAAACTTGAAAACTTATATTGAAGATCACTTTATCTAATCATGTGTAGAATGATTTTAGAAGGAAATATATTGGAATATTTTGTTGTTTGTTGTATAATTGTGTAAATTTCCATGGCAACATTCACGTGCAATATTTGCAGGCGTACATAATTAAGCGGTGTGTAACACATGCACAGACACACACATTTTATTTATACACACAGGGTATCCATGGACTGCCGCAAATACTCTAACAATGCTAATGTTCAGCTAAAATGTAGACGAATCGCGTTTTCTTTTATCCACAAGCTAGAGTTCCTGCAACTATGGGCCTGTATCACCTTCATAATTGGCCGTTGACTTTCTCGACACTTCTGGGAAGTAGCAGAGCCAATAATAAAACTGAAACTGAATACTGGCCCATTTCACTGTGTCAGCGAGCAGCTAATAAACAGTTGCTGTCTACACGAATTCACAAATATTCTCGGAGGCTAGCTTGCAGGTCATTGAACCTGCGAATTTTTCAGGTCTCTAACGATTACACTTTACGTGCACAATGTGGCAACGTAGCACGGGATACGTCCAGTCTTGCGTTCCACAGATATCTTGCCGCACTTTAGTATTCTGTCGTATTATAGGCGCGGGTTCAAATCCCGAGATGTCCAAATGTGATTCTACGTTTACTCGACGGAACATACATAATACCTGAACGTAGAGGGGACATTCTCAGTTCTGTGTTTCCACATTGTGCGCGTAAATTGGCATCGTACAATACTTTGCCGCCAACGTTTTCGTCTCCAATTTAGGCCAGGAAACGCGTGCTTTCTGGACATCCTGTATACAAATGTACAACTTGCAGTACAAAAGGTTAGTCAATTAAAATAAGATACCCTACAGAATGTCCTTGGCCGTTCTTTTCACAACATTTGATGTCTGCGACCTGACTCAAGGTCAATGACGGCCTCTTCCAGCACATAATACACGACAGAAGCTCTCATATTTGACTACATACAATCACTTTCTAGCTCCTTTACGTACATAACTTCCCCACGGGCCACTTTCTAAATGACTCATCTTTAGAGAGAGAGTGAGAGAGAGAGAGAGAGAAAAATCGCGAAAATGTTTATTGCCAAAGTAGGCTCCGAAGCACTCAAGCACATTGCGCCTTATATGATTGGACGAAGATAACTTGTGACGGTTCTAATTATTATAGACGAATAACAAATTATAAGTATCGACGTATGTCGAACACAAATGACGGAATAAGATCGACGTACATAACATTAGACACTACCACACTGTCAACTTTTCCTGGAATCTCTCTCTCTCTCTCTCTCTCTCTCTCTCTCTCTCTCTCTATACTCAGCTTTCACGTACTATTCACGGTAAAGTGCACTTTTAGATAAGTCCTCGAGTAGTACTTTTATCCACAGGAAGCAATATAAAGGTAAGCCAAGCGGGCGAGACTGATTCGCGGGATAAGATAAATACTGCCTTAATGCCGAAGAATAGGAGCGCGGTTTATTCGTTGTAAGCTTATGATATAGGCCGTTCACTATAAAGTGAGCACTGCATAAAGATTAATTTTGGCCGTTTTGCAGTTATTTTTACTATTTTCAATATGAAAACTTCCACGTAACTGAAAACCAGTGTAAACGTTTCAACACTCTCAAAAGAGAACATATATTGACCCAATAAAACGTAATTTTAATTAATTACAAGTTCTGCTGAGTTCTCAGTGTATAGCGAACAGACTACATGGGCCATGAAATGAATATTTCGTGAGTTCAATGACTTCCATGTTAGAATCCACATTTCTGGGTATACTCGAGCTCCGAGCATTCGTCTATTAGCTGCTACTCACTGAAACAACATACAACGGAAGAACATACAATGCTTGAGTACGTATAGTAGAGTGGATTCTAACATGCGGGTCATAGCACCTGCCACATTTTCTTTTTCTTATCTATGAGGTTTTGAAGCAGTAACACTACAATTTAATACGTGGAAAGTGTGAAGTTAGGCCAAACAAATGCTACTCCGATTATGTTTTACGACCAAAGTGTTTTTATATGCCTCCACAAATATAACGAACTTAAAAAAAAGTTCTAACCACTTTAAGAGGTCCAAACATCTTGTTATTAATAGGTGTACAGTATTTATCAAAACACAGAGTATTGTTTGAAATATATTCTTAACAGATTAAAATATTGAAAATTCAGCATTTTCACAAAAAGAACAAAAAAGAACGAACGTGACACACTACCTTCTACGTACTTCGCGAGAACTTTTCTTGTGGCACATATTAGGTCGACGTTTCAGATTATTTGTATTACTAGCCTATGGAGTTGCAAATACTGTCGTGTGACTAACAGGCACATATTTAAATTCTCAAGTTGTACAGTAAAAAAATTTGGAAAGTAGTGTTACTTTGCTTGTAAAGGCGGTCTTTAAAGTGCTCACTTTATCGTCAACGGACTATACTCGTAATGAACAGTTTGCATAGACGTAGGCGGCAGAAAACAGCAAACAAATTCGCGCAGTCTATATTTTTTTGGCCTGCTCAGGCAGGCAGTAAACTCGATTATGAAACTCCACGTTCCCAATGTGCCAACTTGTATATGTGGTGGGAAGGGCGTGCAGTGGCGCGGTTTATCTTGAAATTGACTTCGCTAACAAGGTCTGAACCACTTAACAGAAACCCAAAAATACGATACCAGAATTAAGGCAGCCTATTCGTACGACGGCAGAACATGCACTGCAAATTTAGGGTTCTGTGTTTGTTAAAACAATACTCACTAGAGCATTGCTATGCAATTAAAATATTATCTGCAATAATTTATTTTTGTGCCAAATTTATTTATTAAAAAGAAATTTAGTACTAAGCATGTATGTTTTTTAATAAACTGAATACGACTTACACTCTGCACTATCGCAAATTATGTGAAAAAAATATAAATAATTAAATTTTTCTGACTTGCTGGTACTGTCGAAGGAATGCGTAAAACCATAAGAATGTTTGTGACGTAATTAGAGTTGTTGATACTGCGTAATCACGTGAGTTCTGTAAATTCTCTTCAGATATTACTGCCACTGTATATGTATACAGTTCATGTGTAACAGAGAAATGAATAGCATTAAGTGTACTTTAAAATTTAATTCTGAGAACAGTCTTCTAAATTGAATTGTATTGCTTCTTCAAACAGTAACTGTTAAATAAGAATTGAAACTAACGGAATCATGACAAAATATGAATTGGTTATTTTAAGTGATAATTGTGTAATGTGTTAAGTATAATGTGTCAAAATTGTTATAAAAATTAATAGCAAGCTCTTTCACTGAGCGGTAAGAGCATTCCGTACATATATTAAGAGTCGTGTGTCTCCAACTCCTCTTTAGTCGTAAGCACATGTGTCTAACAATCAGTAATAGATTTACTGCTACACCATGGTTTCAGTGTTGGTTGCCCACGCTGTCACGCTACAACATGCCACGGCTCCCGTGTTAATAAGCCGCACAGTCACACCACCGCCCATGTATTGGTTTGCAGCTCTATCATGTCACGGCTCCCGTGTTAATAGGCCGCACAGTCACACCACCACCCATGTGTTGGTTTGCAGCTCTATCATGTCACGGCTCCCGTGTTAATAGGCCGCACAGTCACACCACCGCCCATGTGTTGGTTTGCAGCTCTATCATGTCACGGCTCCCGTGTTAATAGGCCGCACAGTCACACCACCGCCCATGTATTGGTTTGCAGCTCTATCATGTCACGGCTCCCGTGTTAATAGGCCGCACAGTCACACCACCGCCCATGTCTTGGTTTGCAGCTCTATCATGTCACGGCTCCCGTGTTAATAGGCCGCACAGTCACACCACCGCCCATGTATTGGTTTGCAGCTCTATCATGTCACGGCTCCCGTGTTAATAGGCCGCACAGTCACACCACCGCCCATGTGTTGGTTTGCAGTGCTTTCATGTCACGACTCTCGTGTTAATAGGCCGCACAGTCACACCACCGTCCATGTGTTGGTTTGCAGCGCTATCATGTAACGACTCCCGTGTTAATAGGCCGCACAGTCACACCACCGCCCATGTGTTGGTTTGCAGCGCTATCATGCCACAGCTCCCGTGTTAATAGGCCGCAGTCACACCACCGCCCACGTGTTGGTTTTCTGCGCTGTCATGTCACGGCCCCCACACTGTCGCATCACGGCCCATGTGTTGGGTGGCCACACTTGTCACGCCATGTCCCTTATGATGGTTGGCGACACTGTCGCATCACGGCCCTCGTGTGCCACGGGCCTTGAGTCTGTAGGCCATGCTCTTATACCGTGGACTCCGTGTTGGTTGGTCACGCTGTCATGCCACGGCCCCATGTTGGTTGTCCATGCCATCACGCCATGGCCTCTGTGTTGGTTGACAGCTTTGTCATATCCCAGCGCCTGTGCTGGTTTTCCACATTGTCATGCCGCTTCCCTGTGTTTGGTTGGCGGCACTGTCAGGCTATGGTCTTCTTGTTATCCGGGCAGACACTTCAATCCTTGTTCGACATGCAGTTACAACCTGTGGTCGTCACGTCGTCGTAACTCTTTGTTCCTGCATCACACCTGGTTAGCGCATAGCAAATACCCGTTACAAGTACGCCATCACATAACTAAGTAACTGCACGGTCACAACTTTGTCGCTGAGCCGTCACAGCTTGGTCGCTCCCCGGTCACTGTCTCTCACATGCCGGGTCATGAATACTGCTTGCAGCAACCTCGCCGATCCATCTAGTTGGTGTGTCACTTATTCAGCAGGGCGCGTCCTGCCTTGTCAACTGATACGACGAGCCACCTTATTTATTCACAACACTCCCACCCCTTTCTTTTCCGAAACCCCTGCTGCCCCCTCACCTCTCTAGCGGTAATGTGCAGAGATCCATGTGACGCCATTAGGTGCCTACCAACGAATACCGTGATGATTCATTTATACACTCTCGCATTTCGACGTGTTGGCTTCGGGAATGAAAAATGACCCCTGGTGTCTCCTGGGAGGGGAAAAAATATACGAGATACACAGAAGCGCGTTTTCTCCTTTCTGAGGCTGACGTGGTAATGGATTAATTTTATTACTGCCATGAGGACGGAGGAAGGTAGGATGGGGTGTAGTGAAGTCTTTTTCGGATGCAAATCACCCACTTGGGGACGCGGAGATGTAGCGCATTCGCGCTTATAGTGATGGATACCAACATTTCTTGCATATAAGCGTGATTCTTTACTCTAATGGCTCTTAAGTGCAGTCCCTTTCCAGGTTCTAATGTAGTAGCACCATCTGAGTAGACGTTCCAGGCTTCATATCGCAGTTCATAAAAAAATTTCTTCGTGCATCGTTCTCTCTCCAGCGAGATAAGATTTTGTAAGATGGTGTATTCAATTCTGCTTTTATCGCATACTCGAAATACAGTAGATATCGACACATTTGGAATGAATGGGTAAGGAATCACCACGATTTCTTTACATATGATTTCACTCTGTCTCTACCCTGAAAAGAGGTGATATGAGAGGGTTTTACGGCCCTTTGACGTCGAGGTCGTAAGATCCGATGAGCGTTAAGTGAGGTGAAGGGTCAATACAATATCCATGTCAAACTGGGACTCGAATCCATGATTTATCGCACTGTAGTCCGCCGCCTAACCGATTACGCTACAATGTCCGGCTTACACAGAATAGAGATTCTAAACTAAATTTAACCTTCAAATTGAATGTTTATTTATATATATGTGAATAAATAATTTAATTCGTATTTTAATACGTGAGAAAATTTCGGGAAACGCCATGCGCTAATCTGTACATACATCTGCCAAGATATGCTAATATCGCGACTTGGTACAAACAAATATACTCCACATTCTTCTTTTCCAATGTTAGTAGTTCCATTACTTGTTAAAACATTTATGAGAGCATTATACCAACACGCACCACTCTATCCATGTTTGAGATATATAGGAACTTCGATAATTGTGGACCCCTCCTGTTGTATTTATGTTGTATTTCAGAATCTGCTCAAGATAATTACGCATGCCTATTCAATATGACAGCTTGATATATAAGTGTAATTAGAGTACAGAACCTACTAATTTTACTCAACATGTTGGCTTTATATTGTGATATAGTACATACAAGTCTGCAAAGGTTCACTTTACCCATCCTAATTTGCTAACAATTTTAAACTCCGATTACATTTTCATTTGTACAAGTCTACAGTGGGTACACATTTCGGAGATAAAATAGGATTAAAAATGACGTTTATCAGAATCATAATGTACATGATAATTGAAATATTCTAGATTTGTCATTGACTCACCAGAAACACTCTACATAACTGTAATAAGGATGCACCAAGCAAATTAGTGTATGTCTGTAGACATATGTGCTAGAGTGGTGGATTAGTTTGTGCAATTATCACATACAAAGTGCACAGTTTCATTGTCAGCACATTCGTCATGACTCCAGTCTAGATACTCCAAACACTGAACCCACTTTTCCCCCAGCTCTGTCATCAGAAATCTTTCCAGAGCGATAGATTCAAACAGCATCAGCTTCATCACATCTACTACATGTAGTTGATTGCTTTGTGTTTATCGTCTTCTCAGACGTCTGTTGATTTTAGTTCTTCTTCTTTCCAGTGGTCTGAAACGAAGGAATTTTTTTGGCAGCTCCGTTTACGACTTTCTTGATGCTGTTTTTGAAAGGAGATGATGTAACAACACATGCCGCTCCTCTACCGGTACCACTTTACCCGCACCTGGTGGGTCCACTTTATCCGACCTACACCATTGTTCTTCGAATGTACTTGTGATCGAAACTACCCACATGCTGATCATTCCAATCACCTGTATAAACACACACTAATTTACATTTAATATTTCAACACTTTACACAAACATGCATACCTGCTAAAAATCTATTTCTTGATTTTTCGTCACTGTAACGTAACCTGCGGAGATCGATGTGCGTGCACTCTACCGATAGTCTAGGCAATTGACCTTCTGTGGCAGTGTAGTTCTTGTGATTCTTCCTAGGTTATAGCACCCTACGCCGAGTTTGACAGCGTGGGTCTACTTTAGCCGAAGGGTCCACAATACCCGAAGTTCCTCTACATACGTAGGTCTAACTACTTGGGAAATCAATTGAAAAAAAATTGTAAGCTAAAAATGCTTTTTCATGAAAATTTGTCAATTTTCATGGGAAAGTCTTGCAAAAATACAAAGGACTGCTTTGCAACTGGGTCTCCAAATTTTTTCTTTATAAAAAATACGCAAAAATTCTACAGTTTGTAATATATTGAAATGTTTGGGTAAAAATTATTTGCTGATCCTACATTATATATTGCGTCTTGAAAATTGTGCTGTCGTAGTTCTAGGGCCACATATTTTAACGGATTTTAAAATTATAAAATAGACTTTCAAATTCATAAATAGTCACCCTGTCTTTAAAAATAATCTGGCTATTCCGCAACAACTTCTTTCCTACAGAAATATGGATAAAGACTCTTCCAAAATTTTGTTATAATTGTCAAACCTTATATATGTATGTATATATATGTATATATACATATACATGCATACGAACAGAATATCTAGAAACGGCCGTATAATAAGCACATCACTCGATTCCTAGGCTACACTGAAAACGAAAATATGTTAGTTGCAAACTGTTGAACGATGACATTTTACATGCACTTTGAGGAAAAACAGCATGGAGTAGGTCCCCTTTTGCGCTACACAAACATCTTACTGTGACTATTCTAATATTTATATTAGATTTCTCAGGGGAAACAAGATGGTGTAGTGTAGTGTAGGTTCGTGCCGGCCAAGGTTACCTAATTGCTATTAGTTTCCGTACATTAAAGGAGAAACGCTAGTAAGAAACTGAAAGAACTTATGGTTATACGGCACACAATATTTAATAGTAAATAATCAGGAACAATTACATAATGAATTCAGAAATTAATTATTTATATGATAGTACATCAGGAAGTGGGTATCTTAATTTGTTAAAACCTTAAAAAAATAGTAGTAATCCAACAAGATGGCGGCGGAGCAAGGAGGATTGGTAAATCAAAATTACGTTAATTAGAAAAAAACATGTAACTGAAGCTCCTACGTCCTTAGCATGCTAAGTAACCCCAGTCGCAGAGCCAGACTGCAGTACTTCCAGTCGGCAGCATTAAGGGGAAAAACCAACAGGCCCCGAAACAATGAATGGCGGTGCTGGCTGGCCCTACCACAGCAACGTGAAGGTTCTACATCACCAAAACTCGTGGGTAGTCGGCAGGCCCCAGCTCTCCGGTCTGATTCGGCGGCGAAGTCGTCCCCGTTCCCGGAACTCTTCACGGCCCTCCCGAGAGAACTCCCTTGTCACGTCACCCAACGAACCAAAAACTCTCCTTACCTCTTTAGATAAAGCCCTTATTGCCCAGATATAATACACATAAAACACTACCTAGACTCCTCCATTGCTCTATGAAATGTGACATCTTACAACCTAAGACCACAATCGATTAATTGTGTTCAAATCAAATTACAGTACATAGAATAAATATCATAGCAGATAATCAATGCAAAAATACTGAGAAAAAACTAAACTATTTAAATAAACATTAAGAACTGCAACATATGCATCACAGATACATATATTACACTGTTCTGATTATATTATTGGCACGAGTTCAAATTCCGTGTAGTTCAAACATGATTGTGCTGTCGCTCGACCTAATATACATAAAATTATTCCCTGACAAAGAGCACAAATTGGGGCTTAGTCCATGCTGTGTTGCCACTAGTGCCCGAAAAATGTTGTACAACATTTTGCCATAAAAATTTTTGTCTCCAATTCAGCCCAGGATTCTTGTGGTTAGCTTATTACATAGCCGTTTCTGAAAATCCTGGATATATATTGCTCCGTTTTACGATTAGCCAAAGAGCAAGACAAAATCACTGAATGGGATGCCGACATGCTTAGACACTACCATCAAAATCTTCACTAATAACTAATGAATGAATGTTTAAATAAATAATCTATTGACCTTTGACAAAATTAATGTCTGGAGAGACTACAGTTATCTTCTCCTAAGACAGATAGATTATAACCGCATGCAAAGTGTTGAAACCTTCGACTTAAACATCCACATACGCGAGGGATACCTTTTATGGAGACATGCTGTGCAATATTTCCGCAAACATATTTTCCTGTTTTACTCCACTTCTAGTCAAAATTAGCATGCAGGTAAAAAAGTGATTATATTGTAGGGTAAACTGACCATATACCGTGATATAACATAATATCGTGATAAACCACGTTGAGGGCTTCACAACATTGGGAAGGCTCTGTACACCGAGTTCACTAGGTCACCAACAGAGAGCAGACATGTACAGTTTCGGCAATAAGTGACCACTGTATCAAACATAATATCACAATTAAAATGTTAAACATGATTCTGTTACTGAAGTTCGAAGTCTTAGTATCACGAAGTAGGGTAGGTTTACCCTATAAAGTTTATACAGTGAACGTAAATCCAAGCCGTAATAATAATAAGTGTCCCGTAAGGGCGGCAGCTCACTTTATTTATGTAACCTGACTTGTAAACATTTCCTCTTTGTTGCAGGCCACAGGAGGGATGGCGGCGTCCTTGAAGCGCACAGCCCTCTGGTGGCGTATCTTCTGGTCTCTGCTGGTCACGGCGTCTTCTTTCGACATTCGTGAGTATCTTCTTATAAGTAACCAGAGAAATAGGAACAACAGGTTTTGTGGTCCAAAGTCCAGCACTCCCTCCTACTGCCAACGCTGCACCCTGACTAGTCAAACTAGTCCGATTCTTTCTTCGTCTTGCATCTTAGTGTATATGTCGTTGTGTACAATACACTAGGCTATTTGCCTGTGTTCTGTATAGAACCTAACCTACAAACTGTTCCGATTGTCTCGACTCTTAACCTCTTGAACAATTCCCAAACACGTTCACCAAGGGTCATTGCAACAGATGTGCGAGAGTATCTAAACGTCGGACTCTTCGAGTATTTGGCCGATCTTGACGGAGAAATAGTTTCATAAGTAATGCGTTTTTTTGCAGTTCGTTACACTTGTCATTGCCATGGGAAGACTTATTTGTTTCAGTTCTTGTTGAAGTCATCCCTTGATGTCTTGGGTTGATGCCGTCAGTGATGACAAGCAAGTTCCACTGTGTCAACACCGCATGCATCACAGATTAGTGCCGTTACAAAGTTAAGATTATGAAGCTTAGTGCTGTAATTATTCATAGAGATGAACTTCTTATGGTTCTGATGTCTGAAATAAAGTCATAAGTCCAGCTTTCATTTCCCGAGTTGTCCCATCTTGCTTGCCGTTCATTAGATCATGTTCTCTTACTTCTTCTTCCTCCAGTATTGTTTATTTGCGATTTGTATTTACCTCCCACTTTGTCTGTGTTCATAGATCAGAAGACCAATAAGGTATTGCTCTAGCTTGAAGTGCTTCAATCGAGGCGGTGCGATATGTCTTCGTTACCGCCAACAGGGCAGCTCTCCAAATCTTTATCAGCGTCTTTCGGCGTGAACTATTTCGAATACGTGATGTCAGATTGCAGTGCCGTAAGTTATGGGTGCCTCAAAGATAGCCCCGTAAATCCTTAAAAGTACATGGTAATTAATATCTCTTCTGAACGTCCAATCGCTTTCAACTTCTAAAGAAATATCATAGTTTTCTTGCGATGGTGCAAGAAAAGTTTGTTATCTTCACTGAAAGGAAGGTTTTGTTGAGTCAAAATCTACTTAAGGCAACCAAATAATATTGTTGCATGCTGTGTTTCTGAGGGCGGGCTGTATGGGGCCTGTGTCGAAACACCTTGAGGGCTAGCCCATGACTCAAAGCCCGGGTGTCTCATAGTGGGAATCCCGCCGAAACTACGTCATAGATACCTGTCCCAACTGCGCTTTTACCCTGCGAAGCGGCGTACGTGACTCAAATCACATGCGAAACATGATGAAATGTCTAATTTTAGACCCCTGTAATGCGGGGAAGACCCGACTGTTTGGCCAAGTATAAAAGCTCCGAATCGACAAATCCGGGAGAGTTCGCTATTTGTCGTGCTAGAGGAAGGTGCTATGGTTGTGGAGATAGACTGGTGAAGACATCTTGGTGACGTCAGAGTCTACTGTGAGGCGGCAGGCGGCTACCTTCGGAGCAGTGTTGGACGAACCAAGAGGACTGCTGCGGTGGGCTGACAAGCGAAGAGGAGGTGCGCGACGGGAGTCGAACCGAAGACCTCAAGAGTGAAGACAGCGGTGCACTCGGGGTGCTGCGCAGCACACGGCGATTCATCACCACTGCGGACTATTAAGGTTGTACACTGTCACTATTTGAGAGAGACTGTTGATGGGATATATGACTGAATTTTATTGTGATTTGTAGTGTTTAATTAATTGATGGTAGACATTCTTTTGTGCTTTAATTGTCAAAGTTAATTGACGTGTCTGTGACACAGTAGTAATTGTGTGCATAACTAATTGTGTTGTGAGAGTTATAGTTGATTACTATTTTGTGTATTTCGTAGCTTTGTGAGCTATTAAATCCAGTAATTAATTTAACTCATTTATTTCTAATAATAAGACCTCTATCCCAAAAGAACTCATGGGAATTGCCCACATGAAAAGTTTGTGCTCAAACTTGTAACAATATGTTTGTAAACGCAGAAATAACTATATTTGGTGCTGAAAGAAAGTTACATTGTGTTATGTAGTTTCATAAGTGCAATATCGATCAGTACAACTAAATATTTGTTTGGGTATGCGAGTTAAAATAATTCGGGTAGCACCGAGATAGAAGCTGGGACCTATAGTAGTGAAGATCGTTCATTAGCATCCATGGTCAAAACTGTATTTTGACGAATGTTATATCCTAATAAATATATGGCTCGTAAAATGCGTTACATTTGCGCAGGTGTATAGTAACAAATTTCACGTCCTGATATTTCATGTTCTGTAAGAACTGATTTATCGTACTAGTTTGTACTTGAACGAGATATTTAACTGACTTATGTATAGCTATAACACTTATTTCCACATAAACTGCAAAATAAATTTCAATATGCCAGTACAAACTACCGTGTGTAATATATTGAGGTTGAGTTAGCAGCAAAATGTAAATGTGTGTACTTACAAAAATTATTATTTGCCTCAACCAAATATTTTATTGTCAGTTGTAAGAAATTTGCCTAATAAACAACACATTTGGTTGTGTCAACAAAACCAGGTGTGTTACTTTTGTTATGCTGTACTAGTAACTGAATATTTTGTGGCCTCAAGTAAATATTGACTTCTCCTTATGGAAACAAGTACTAGGAATATATTTTAGCATTCCTCCCAGATATTTAATTGCTGTACGAATTTTACTGTACAGGTGACATTGTTTTGTTTGAAATCAGAAGCACGATAGTGAGTTGCTACTGTTCCTGTTTTAACGAAATTACTCAATGTGCATTACCAACGAAAATCACTCTCTTCAGACTATATCACCATTTCTTCAAAAATCTAAAACGGTTGTTAGAAATATAATTTTCAAATTTCTCAAGAATTACTGAAAAACTGTTTATTTCAAAATACCGTGTCTGAAGAAATACTAAAGTGAAATATAAAAATACGAAGATATAAACATGCGTTGGACAATTCGCACAAATAACATTATATGATAAAAAGTCCCGTATGAAAAAGTGTAATAGTTGGGCACTGCGCGCCAGTTGAATAGCTTGCAAGTAGAGGAGATAGAAGGTACGCCTACCAGTGGTACCTTTAGCATTCCATTGATTTTATGCCTAACACATAAACACAGCCTAGATAATAGGACATATTTACGCCATATTACCTGATCGTCATGCTAAAGTCTAAAGTTAGTCTCATATTAGTCAGTTGATTTATGTTAACTTAGATTCTCTTTTAAAATAAAACTTTCTAAATTAATATAATAAAGAATTTCACTACCCTAATCAGGCTACATACTGTAACCTCCGGAATTTGCCTGTTTGTACACTTTTAGTGGTAAAAAAGCTATCTATTTTAGCAGTCAAATTTTTAAGCAATAAGCTGTTTGCTGTTAACCAAGTACTCCTGGCATCAACATTTAGAACAAATACATGCGCTTAAATACATATATTTTATCATCTTAAATAAATGATCAACTGTCTTTAAGCAAGCGAGTGTTGACTGATATTTTGTACACATGCATGTAACGTTTGCAGACCTCTCCTGAACGGTACTAATTTGTGGTGGTATTGTAAGATTTTATCCAGCGAATTTTAGTGGACATAATTTCAAATTAGTACGTTAGCCATGGATTACTTATACATTCGTGGTATTTTAGGCCATGCACGTAATATTGGTGTAGTTATTTAAAAGACAGCGTAAACAATTTTTTCAATTGAAAAAATAATTTTAGTAAGACAAAGTGACTAATAAAAATTTATAACTTACATTCGATAGTCTTTTGAATCCAGAGATGACTTATCGACAGTTGTTCTAAAAACGTCCTGCTGTTTATCAAGAAAGATTTCGAAAGTGTAATATAATTTTTATATTTTAAAGAATATGAACATGATTTAATTACTACGGCGAAAATAGTTCCTAATATTTACATTGGAAAGAAAATATCCAAGTAACAATCTATGAAAGGAATAATTAGACTAACGTCAAACATTGAATGGCAGTCCTTGCATACAAAATAAAAAATAACCTGATCACAACATTTCACTACGTAGTATGTATCGTATCAGTAAAGTGACAGTTACAAAAAAATAACGGTAGATTATTCAAGTTACTAAAGTATATAATCATATAAATAATCTTCATGAATAAACTACACAAAAAAAAGACAAATTATGTCCCATTATTAGCGACAAAAAAAAGTTATTCGTGATTTACCTAATTTACTTTTAAAAACCGAACTTCGGGAAAATGGGGTCCAATTACGAATATATTAACACAATTTTGTAATATCATCGAATCCGTTTCACGGAGAAAGTTGCCTAAGTAAAATAGTTGCTTATTGTGAACACGTAATATTAAATTCTATTTATTTTTCATGGTTGCATGCTTTACTTCTTTGGAATAGCAAATAGCTTAAAGACTCTAAAAACAGTATGTATTTCTACAATACGTAATAATATAATAAAACATATAATACAAATAATAAAACGTATAAAATACATGTATAAGATAGTTTAGTATGTCCAGAAAAACGTATTTTGTATAGTGCCTCTCTTATGTGTTTATGATGCATCACGTAAAATAATAACTCTTAAATTATCCTGTTTATTAAAGGTCAGGGATGGGCTACTAACTTTTAATTTAGCTAAATAATAGTAAATGGCAATTATTAAAAACCGCGCCACACTTTTTATTCGAGAGGTAGATCAGCGACGCCGTTAGACTAGCTACCCCGAGCTCCCGCGGTTTCATCCCCGGCAGAGGCATGTTCGCCGAGATGTAGATCCGGGAACTAGGCAACTCGTAAAACAGGCGAGCAACACGACGTCGCCGAGCGAGCGGGCGTTATACGCGCGCCGAATGGATGGCCTCGCGAGATAAAGTTCGAGGAAACGGCCGTGTTTTGCCTGCTCTTAAACGGGAGGGAGAAAAGAAGGAGGGAAAAAAAATTTCTTCGCCCTGCGGGGAAGACGTTCGCGTATATTTACCCCCCACCGCCGCCGACAAACCCCATCTCGCGAGGCACTCCCGACCCTAAATAAGGTGATGGGAAGGGGTGAGAGTCTGGTCGTGGTCTTTCTCTTCGAGAGCGGCCTTCCACGGGGTAAAAGGGTGGTTTGTGGGCACGCAGGGGTGAAGGGGGTAGTTGTTATAACCCAGGAGTAATGGCCCAGAACTCTGCGCAAGGTGCTATTAAGGGAACAATAGAGGTCTCCGCTGTCTCATTATGGGTAACCACAGACCACCCCACGTCCTCAAACCACTCCCCCCCCCCATCTCCACCTCACTTACACCCGGCCTCAGCAGGCGACTTGTCTCCCGCAAGAAAAAACATTAGGCTAAACAAAAACTCGGGGTTTGCATAGTCCGTTCTTCCGGGCCGACGAATATCCTTGTTGGGGCCTTGTACGGAGTCAGAATGGATGTTCATGGAAATGTTACGAGAAACTATGGTCTCCGACATGTATAATCTTGTGCAAAAATGTAACACGGAAATAGGTCATGGAACTACATGTGCTATATAGACCATTATGCTTCGTCTAACTTTAGTAAAATTTAACCGCTACTAATGGACAATGATTTTTAAAATTTTGTAATATGTTGCACTGCAAGACAATTACCTGTAGGCTAGAATCTAGTATACTATGCCTACTCAAGCCCCGTATATTAGTTCATTACCTGTTGTTCCAGTGAGTAGCAGCTAGTGGACAAATGGTCGGGGATTGAGTATTCACAGTACAATGGATTCTAACCTGCAGGTCATTGAATTTGCGAAATTTTCCCGTCTCTACGCATAAGGTACCTGTACCTAATATGGCCCAGTTCTCAATATGGCCCACTAGTCGCCATTGTGCGGTAATGCTGAGATCGATGTGGGATCTATATACACACTAGTCTCCAGTATGAACACACACCGTCCATAAATATATTTCTTACATCATCTATGTGTTATATTACTATTATAAATAATGACTTAGGCACATGATTTTTTAACGTTAAGCGGGCCATATTCGGTACCGGCACCTTATAACAAAATATTAACAGTTATTGCCCAAAAGTGGCTGTCAAAATTTACCTAAGTTATACGAAACACGGAATTCTTCAGATGTCGTGGGACATTATTTATCACTAAACCCATCATATAAAATCTATAGATTTTGAGAACCAAGATATAAAAAAATTACCAATCCTGCGAAAAATATTTGTCAAATGTTATGATTAATTGTACGCCACTACAGTAGATTTCTTACCAATAATTTTTATACGTCTAAAATTTACCCCGTGACATGGCATGCAACAGATTATGATGAAGAAATTCGTTACTCTGACATGGTATCCCACACATGATTTTGGATAAGAACTTGCATATAAACTGACAAACTTTTCCCAGATTGTTATTGCACCGTTAGACCCAGCCTCCAATTAAAACATCCCTGCCAAGGGGCCAGTCAGTGCATCCTTCAGAACACATATACCTCTAACCGTCATTGCACAAGTAAACACAAACATGCCAACGAGATTTTCTCAATAAACGCATAACTAGTTAATTGGCAAGGTGCTTACGAGAGGATCATTTCACCAGAAGTTTGAAAAGATTTCTTTCGAAAATAAACTTTTAATGATCTTCTAAAGATATTTTATTTGAACGCAACAACGGACGGAAATACTTCCAAATTGAATAGAAGAGATTACGAACTTATTTAAGTTACGAGCAGACATCTGAGTGAGAGGGGGGGCCTAGAATGTCTTCTCCCCTGGACGCGGAAGAAGACTTACGACATAATTACGACCTGGCAAACCAACATAAGCAACGAGTACACTGCCAGAACAACTGTATGTAATGGATCTGAATATGATATTGACAGGTCTTTTATTTATGGTGAAAATATTTCTGCACCAGTTATTTTCTATGCCTTATGTGTAGAAATATTCTCGGGTTCACTGACCTGTAGGCTAGATTCCAAGAATATTTGTGAAATCATGCAGACAGCAGCTGTTTATTAGCTGTTCTCTGTCACAGTGAAACGGGCCTGCATTCAGCTACAGTTTTATTATTGGCTCAGCTACTTCCAAGAAGTGTCGAGTAAATCGACGCCCAATTATGAATGTGATATAGTTAGAGGTACGTAAGTTTCGCAGATACATTCCAGGTCAGGTTGAACGCCAACTATGTATACTTCATTGTCATGTCTGTGACTTGCTGGCGGCTGTTACGAAACGCGTTTGACTACTGCAAGCCAGTAGTAAATAAGGAAATAATGCGAAGTGCTATCGCTTGCTACCTGCTTGCACTGTTATAAGCCAATAGATAATCTATTGTGGCCAGTAGGTGTATAGAACTGACTAGTCTAGGCTGCTGCCAGATGAAACCGCTAAATTGACGTACCTCTAGATATAGCCCTATAGTTGCTGGAACTTTAGCTTGCGCCTAAAAGAAAACGCGAAATTTTCAGGTCTCTACTTATGTGCTCACCTACAGCTCTCCTTCATGGCCAGTGATTGTATGTTTTAAACTCTTAGGTGTCCTAACGTTTTACTGGAAATCACAGACGTGTTGTGCCTCAGTAACCTTATTCTGATTGGTACAGTCAAATGAGCAATGTCTCTGCAGAAATGCATGCTATTCAATAACCACGAAGCAGAACTGTAGGTTTCTACGTAAGACACTGAAACAAGTCGGTCCCAAAATTTCCTTCGCCATAAACTACTGGTTCTATCCATTGGCTTACAAGTCATAACACACAGTAAAATGGCAATTCTCTAAATTCTTTAAAAACATTACATTTACAAGCTCTATTGCAGTGTGGTTTTTGTTTGAATACCAAATGCAAAAAGATATATATATATATATATATATATATATATATATATATATATATATATATATATCTTAAACAAAAACGACCCCCACCTCCAACCCCTTCCAATTTCCCCTACTAAAATTACCAAATCCTGTGTACGGGACTGATGACTATACTATGGGATGGGGACATAACAATGTTTCGTGTCACCATATGCTCCTGTATCTACTACAAAAACGAAGAAAAATACCAAGCTAGAGACTATTCATAGTTTTAATCTTATCGTGTTAGCTTTGACCCTCTTTCTTTACGTCACTCGACTTTCGTCTCACTCTAAACCCTACAAACTTCCGCTGCCCACACGACTTGGAGGAAGAAAGCTACCAGCTGTAAAAGCCCACTGCAGCGATATAACAAATATAATTATGTCAGTGGCAACAAGAGACAGAAATTAGATTCCAAGAGGCGCGGGGAGCGGAAGCAAACACTCCCATACACTCTTCACCAGACAGCTGGGTTAGCTACAAGAAGATAAACAAGAATATTAATAAAGAAGCAAACAGAGGAGTCTACCAAGAATCCTTGTACAAACTAATATAAAAGAAAAAAAATGGAAAGAAAGAAAGCCATAGCTTAAAAAGCAAAGCAAGACCCACTCTAAAACCCATAAGCAAAGCAGGACGAACCCCAGAAACCCATTTTTTACGCGCACACATGTATACCCTGCACACGCATAAGTACATACACATACACACGCCGTGATAGAAAACAAGTGCAGAGGGGGGAAATGCTTGCCTAAAGCTGGCAACGGAATTTCCTTTTTATTTTAAAGTTTACCAGCATTAACTTGCCAATCACGTGAAGCAAGCTACCCGATTAAAAAGCACAACATTACAAAACAAGAGAACATTATGAAAATGAACTGCTATAATGTCTTATCTGGGTACATAACTTATGTATCGTAAGTAACGTTGCGTCGGATATTAGATTATTTCTATCCAGCTGAAAAAAACTGCATAGCCATTTTCTCTTACGTATAACACACACATATATGTGTGTATATATATATATATATATATATATATATATATATATATATATATATATATATATATATATAACATCTGTAACATATAACATTCATACCTACGTACACACACGTTATTTACATATGTATATTATTACATAGTATTCAAAACCCCGAAACAAAGTTAACGAGTAGGAATATCTGTTATGTCAACACATTTCTTTGAATTTTATATAAAGGGAAGTTATTGATGCTTATATTGGCCTACTCGATACAGAGTCCGTAGACATCGTAGAAAATGGCAACATTATGTTATGACACAGTATTCAGTATAACAGTGTAGTGGTCAGCGCCTATATGATTTGGGATAGCAATGCAGTTGTTTAAAGAATAATAACAAATGTTCAGCGTACCTGAGTTATCACTGGCCGAGTCAGATGGGAACACACTAGTAACGAACGAAGAAAATCAGACACAAACATGTTACGTAGAAGTTGCTTATTGCGTTACTCTTAAGTGTGCCCTAATAGGTTTCAACTAGCTCAGAAAGCCAGTTCTCAAACTGGCATTACTTGATAGCGGATACTTGGGAATGAAACAGCAGCTCGTTGTCGACTATATTACACACATTCCGGGGGTTGAATTACCAGTAGCCGCTTCCGCATAGAATCACTCATGTCAAGAGCGTTATACAGTATGCGCTGAAGAACATGGTGTTTATTGTTTTTACGTCGATTTGCTAAACTACCACAAACAGTTATAAAATAACACCACCACATCTTGCATTAATCTATCAGTTTCTGCTGTGGTTTGAGTTCCAGTAACACTACACTAGGACTAAAGTTAGTTGGTAGTACTGTAAACTTGGAGATTCCATTGCGTGAAACTACATATACTGCAAAGTAAATCATGAGCGCAAATTTAAGAGTTAAGTCGTCAAAGTTAAAGAAAAATTCCGAGTTTAATGTCTTATTTAAAATACACAATTTTAATGAGTGGCTTCAATTTTATTACATACGTCTTTTTTATATCCAACATAGTGAATAATCAGAAGAATATTAAGCTAAATTATTTATGTGAATTCCACAGAGGCACTTTATACCACAGCTGAGTACGGGCTTTTGCGGCCATTGCCACGACTGTTTTGGCTTCCATGCTTGAGTTGCGTCTGATTGGTGCAGGAATTGACGTTTCGCCCAACATTGCCGTTGGCATATTTAAAGGTCTCAAAAGCAACTTAAATCTCTTTTGGACGGGCATATCCGAGGTTCTGCATGTGGTTGGTTGGAGTCCAGGAGGCCAATGGGAAGGGAAGTCATCCCCCTCCCCTCGATTTGCTCCTGGGACTGCCAATAGTTTTCGACATCGTCTGGTTGACGGTGATTATTGCCAATCATATTTTGAGATTGGAAGATTTTGTTGCCAGTTTCCTTTGAAAAAAAAAAAAAAAAGGGAACCTAGGGATTTACTTAGCTCATATCCATCATCTCTGTTCCTTTTACCAGGATGTTTCAGATTTCGATAGTATCTCGTACTTTTCTTGTTTTGTAACTGAACTAACAAATTCAACAGTATGATATATCGATGAATGCTCTGATAATGCTGATCTGTAGTTATGTTTGTAATCGTGGTCATGTTATTTTATTCTTGTTATCCTAGGAAAAGTAAATCACAGAAACATGGTGCCTTGTAGACACATGCCAGCTGTTCGTCTGGTGCCTTATCTGTCACCGAGATTATAATAGTTCCAATATTCTGGAAAGCGTCTGTATTGTGCGAATTCAAGTTTGCTTCAGTAATCTAATTACGTAGGTTACTCTTAGGACGAATATTAGAGTCGCTGTGTCCTTGAACATATTTTATTTTCTTTAAGTTTTTCTTTCTTGATTTCATACATGCACATACAGAGATAGCTTTGTTTTCTTTTCTTCGGTTGTTAATGTGCTTTACGGTATTTTTTAGGGCAGAGCCCTTGAAAGGGCATAGGCGTGTAAAATACGTCTTTATTTTAACATTCAGACATAAAACGATAGGGTTATCACTGAATGCCTTGTAGAGGTGCCTTACCTGCGAGAAGACTCCACACCAGTTCAGTGACACGCGCCTAGAGACGTGATGCGCGTCCTCACGGCTGGATTTACCCCTAGGTCTACTAGACCCGAACTTAGGACGAAACTTTAAGATGAATGCATTTTACTAGAGAAAGATTGTGCTTGTGCTCGAAATATTATTCATTCCTTTCAGTGGAGAGGAAATGTAATGAATTTACCATTACTGCTCTTTAGAGTACCAGTTTAGCATCTAGAGAAAAAATAATAATGGCGTTAGGTAGTTGAGTAACTCTTTCATTAGAGACTCGAAAATTTGTGTGGTTCAACCACTTGCCAGTTGGACTGCAGGGTCATATGTACACTTCATCCTCTCTGCTCCAGTGAGTGGCCAGTCGTAGGCCTGCATGTGACAAGGTAGCACAGAGTCAACAACTTCTTCTTGCACTTTTGCAAGGACGAGTTTCCTAAGCAGTGAACCAATCAGGCAAGTAAGACATAGTGAGTCTGAAAGTTTACTTCTTTTAAAATTAACACGGTAGTTTGAGGTCTCTATCTATGGCTATTCTCGATATTACGCTCCGCTATCACCACTATTACAGCGAGAGGACAGAGCCGAGCATGTGATGTCAGAAATGGGAAGTGACAAGAGGAGATGAGGTGCTGTGGTAAAGAAGGGGATGTTGAGACTCGCTGGCTTAGAGGGCTTAAATGCATAAATCCGGACCTGCCAATACTTTGTACGCGCGAATACATCCACCCAGGTAGCCACCTTAAATACGAAGTGAATTCATTCCCAGTGTTGTACACGAAGACGTAGGAAGGACGTAGGACTAAAAATATCGTTGATAGCGAGACCATTAGAGATGTAACCACGGGGTTAAGAGAATAAGGTACATGAAAGGAAGCGTACACGACCTGTGTTAAGGAACTATCGCAGCATTCGCCAATATTGAGTATCAAAAACACGTGAAAAACAAACACCAGGATTGTATAGTCGGGTTTCGAACCTTGGGAATATCCGAATGCGAGTCGATACTCGTAGTGGCACCCGAGCCGAACGCGTGTACGTATTCCGTGTAGAATACTCAGTGTAACCGTAAAATCATGGTGTATGTACTTGACCGGATGGTGAACTTTTGACCAGTCACAGGAAAGCAACACAGTAAGATAAAAATGTGAAACCTGACCAAATAAAAGGAAAATTCTCCAAGTTTATGTAGTGTGATGCGCAAACAGGCGAGGACGCAACACCACGAACTGCGCAGAGCAGCGGATCAGCCGTGAACCATGACTTTACGGATACACTGTATTACTTATGTAGAGAACCAGGAATCTCGTGAATCCGTTTGAGAAGTTATATTTCAAACTTCTGTACATTTAAATTAGGTATTTCTTCGGTTGGGTCACTGTTGCTGAACTCATTCTTGAGGACTGAGAACCTGCATGAAAACACTCACTGATCCCTGCGCTACCTTGTCAGATGTACAACTGTCTACTCACTGGAACAGCAGCTAATGTACGAATAGCTGAGGACATAGTGTATACAGGACTGTGTAGTCCAGCCGGATGGTCTTTTAACCTGTGAAATTTCCTGGTCACTGCTTGTCGACATCGCTACGGCTGAGCTTCTGGAGCTGCTGACACCAATTAAAACTGATCACCAAACATTCTGGTCACTCGTCAGTGAACACAAGTACATAGATCATTCATGAACTTGGAAGAATATTTAAATATGTTCCTAAAATTAGTTAATGGGAAACAACAAAGTGCTGAGATGGGCAAACTGGTGTGATCCTCGCAGCCACTCTCAAAGCATCACTTATTAAGGGGAACGCCTACCCGAGAGTCCTCGCGAGAGCAGGGATAAGTATTTACATGTTAAATTACGCTAGGTACGACTCAGTACCTGTCGAAACTACGTGTATGCCACCACTGACTTGTATGTTGAACTCGGCGCCACCGATACTACTGTAGGGCCTATCATACGTGTTTTTAAACCACAGAAAACAATTAGCAAATAAGTATTTTCCTGTGAAAAATCTAGAACATCTACTAATATATATGTTCAACTATGTAGCAGTATTTAACTCGTCTAAATGCATATAATGGTCTTGTATTTCTCCCTAAAGACAATAGTAAAATGACCTTTGTTCTAAGGTCGACATATTGAAGATGTCGACCTCCCACAAGAGAAGGGTAAGGTGAAGTACGCAGAATGGGGACGTAGCCCTGAAGAGTGTTTCGTCTCTGTGAAGTGAAGCTCCCCATCAAGCGTTCTCAACCCCTTCCACAACCACCTCTCCTCCCAGCATCTTCTCCAATGTACGAACTAGTTTATTTCTCGTGCGGCTTTTACGACTGCCCTAGGAGAACTCTTATTGCCGAGTACGGCGGTCTCGGCGTAGGTTTCGTATCGACCCGAACTCCCGTCACGTTAACGGGCGAGTTAGGCCTCTGGCACAAGTTATAGTTTGAGTTGCGGTTGACGATAGTTGAAGGACAGGTTACCAAGTGCGTTATGGTATAACTGCCTGTTGGTGGTTGAAGTCGGTGTTGCAGTGGTTGGTGTTGGTTTCAAAAGCAATTCAACACTCACTTCCGGTGGTTGTTGTTGGTTTTGTTGTGCAGTTCAAAATATTGAACTTTTAAATACAACCGACCAATCAGATTGAACTATACGAATAAGGTATGTTTAATGCTAACATAGAAATATTATTAGCCGTAATTTTATTTCTGATTCCCTCATACACAAAGTACAACACTGAAATTCGAGCCTGAATTATCCACTTGTATTATTCCGGGCACCTACAACGTGTTACCGTAAGATATACAACCGTCCATTGTGTCAATCCACGTTTCCCAGAGTAATAATTGACAATTACTTCAACAGCAACCGCTAATATGCCAGAGGCCTTGGATTTGCGACGTGCTCGTACTGAGACATTCTAGGACGTCATCGGCGTAGTTTCTCCTAGTTCGACTGAGCACCTAAGAAGAATCATCGAGGCGAAAACTGACTTCAGTGTTCCTAGAGGTAACGAGCCAAGCTCTGAGCAACCAATTGTTAGCCTTAGTGCTCAAACACTCCCAGGCAACGATCGCGCCGGTTGTTACAACTGCACAAAATTTAAAGCGACAACTCCATAATGGTATTCCAGAAAAGTATCGCCAGCTTATCTAGATAATACTAGGTTTATTTATTTCAATTTTCACTTCGAAACCAGTTCAAACTTTACTCGTATTCATCGATTTTCCAATATTTACAGAACTCTGATGTTTCATTATTCATTGATGAATAATTTAAAAAACCATAGCCATAATAATTGATGTATTATTTTGTGTTAAACCCATTACACAACCGGCGTCACATTCGAAATAAATTGCAAATCCTGTATATAGGTTTCCAATATCGAATTTAGATTACTACCTGTTTGCGCGGAATGTATTTCCACACAGCTTCATAAATCAAAGAAGTTACATTTTCTGTATTATGGACCTTATTAATCCGTTTATGAATATCCGCCAACGAAAAACTATTTAAAAAAGTATAAAATACCTTTATAGGCCGTTCACGATAAAGTGAGCACTGCATAAATGTTTCTTTCAGCAGTTTTGCAGTCATCTTTAATATTTTTAATGTGAAAACTTCCATGTAACTAAAAACCAGTTTAAACATTACAACATTCGCAAAAGTTAACATATATTGGTACAATAAAACATATTTTAGTTAATTACAAGTTCTTATGAGTACTCAGCTTGTAGTGAAGAGCCTATAGATGATTCGAAACAAGACTTACAGACAAAATGGAGTTTACTACCATCTTTATACTCTTACAAAACAGAATAATTCACAGTAATAATTGTTATTTTTTTAGACTTGGCAACGTTTTCTGAGTGACGGTTAAGCATGTGTTAAACAGTTTTTCACAGGGATTTTTTTTTTTTTGCAAGCTCAAACTACCAAACGTATTTCCGTTAGAATGTGTGTGAATTTGTCGTACGTAAAAATATTAAACAGTGTGCGAGAGTAACGATTTATTTTGGAGGCAAAGAGAGGGAGAAACATTTTTTTTTCAGCTGGAAAATTATAGATTTTATCATTTCAAATCACTTTCAGTAAGTTTCGTCCCCCGCCTTGCTGCCGCCATCGTGCAGCCCCGGGTCTTATCATCACATTACCATTAATCTGCATATATTCCAGCTTTGTTTTTTACCCTCATCCTGCTGAGCAGGGCGAACCAGGTAATAATGTTTCCGCCGGCCGCCCTGCTGGCAGTAATCACCGCCTCCCCTCCCCCAACACAGCCTATCCTGTCTGACATTCAACTGTGCGTCGCCCCTATTGTCGAGGCACGTTTCGTTTCCAAGACGTCGTTCATACCTCATATATATATATATAAACATATACGTATATATTTACACACATGTGTATATACATATATGAGTACACAACATATACACGCACATACACGTATACACACACAAATACATGTTTACACATAAATACAAATTTACACATAAATACATATACACGCATAAATACATATACACACAAAATACACATACACACATAAATACATTTACACACATAAATACATATACACACATAAATACATATACACACATAAATTCATATGCACACATAAACACATATATTCATAGTCATACATAAATACATGTATACCTACATATATACACATATACATATTCCATAACCTACTTCCATTCACTACAAGTCAAATATCGTATGATGTTTACAATAAATTATATTGCCTAGACATTCTAAAAAGTAGGACTGTCACAAGTTCGTGCCAAATACTCTTCACCAAAAATCAGTGGTTCTGGCTGTAGCGATTACGCTGCAAGATTTAACATACAGCTCTGCCGTAGATTCGGTTTTAATACAGTGATTCTACTAAATTCCGAGTCTAAAAAATTAGCAGTTTTAACGGCCAGATCTATACAACTATTCTTCAGAAATCAAAACTCGTACGGTTGGTTCTAGAAATGATAAATTTGATTGAAACAGGCCTGAAACCTTTCAAAATAACGCATACAGTGTTAACTCATTGCGTGTTGCCGTTAAAATGGCCGAACTACAACAATAATCTAGGGAATGTAATATTTTGCGAATTCCGTGACATGAATGTTTAAATCTATTGTCTTGTATATACTCAAGTTCCAGTCATTTGCCTCCTAACAGTTACTCACAGGAACAGTCGACAATGAACTAATAGACGTGGCTTGTGTATGTATGGTACAGTTGTTTCTAGTCTGTCGATCATTAAACTCGAGAGATATTATTTTCCTTATATAGATAGTTTATTTTGACTGCAAGTTGGCTGCGTATCAGGCTCTGAATTTTCGAATTCCAAAATACTTGCAACAACATAATTTTGAAGTCCTCAAAATTTTTGGTCTTATCTTTAGCTACCTCCCACCATCCCACGCATCTAATAATTTCGTTTGCTGACATGCTGAACACTTTTGCATATTCCTCTAATTTCGTGAGGTATGAAACGGAATTCTCATTTTGTTTTCCTGAAAATATGTGTAATTCCTCTGCCCATTGGGGATAAAGTATTATAAATGTAGCGTGATATGAAGTACTAGATAAAATACAGGTAGGTTGCACAACACTATCTCCTGCTGAATTAAGGTCTACTGTGTTAGAAACGATCCTTGCTACAGTATTTCGCTTTATAGCTTGCTGCTCCTCGGTGATGCTGTTCAATTGCGTTTATAACCTCTCAGTGCGAATTTCACCTTGTCTGGATACGTTTAACACCTTGGTATCAATTGCCTTATCTATAGGTTTTTTATCTGTTGGCTAATTTCTCTCATGGAACTATCCTTGACAACGTCAGATGGCGGTGCAGAGTTGCATTCCATCCTAGAGACCCTACCATCCAGACTTACTAACTGATCTCGTATTTTTTCTCGAGTCTATTCTAAAAGAGCCTGAGAAATATTTAGCTTCTGTGTAGTCTCATTAAATTTCACCTCAGTGTATTTATAGCTAGTTGGAGGATTTGTGCATCAAACCTGTCTATTAGGCCTTCGTGGTGTTGTGTGACCCTTCGTTCCCTCTGAACTAACTGCTTAGAAATATCCTGTTTTTTTTTTCTGTTTTATGTCTACTCGCAGCTGTTTTAGGTCTTGGAACATTTGCTGCGTGGCCACCATAGGTGGATTTATGACTGAACCTGAGTTTACACTTGTAGCTGGTTCAATGGATAGGTCAGTAGTTGTAGGTGTAGGGGTGCTAGGCGGTACAATGCTCTCTGTAGCCTCTTCTAACATATAAGCAGCCCCTCCAGTCACTATTGATTCTGGCAAAACATTAGCTGTACCTACTACTTCTATCTAAGTACCAGGTCCTGTTTCAATCATAGTTATATCTGCTATATCTGACTGGTAAGTATCTTCGTCATCATCACTACCATCTCTCCTGATCAAACTGTGGAGAATGTAATTTTCCCTTTCGTGGTGATCATACATGATAGCATTCGTATCGGATTGTCTTAATACTCCTGACCTCGCTTTGATAACGCCAAAAAAAAAACTATTATGTAGTGTGTTACAGAGTATAATGCTGTGTCATACCATACACTATAGTATGTTGTGTACTGTGGTATAGCATAAACACTCTGTGATAAATTTGCCTTAAAATCACACATGAACCCTTAATAGTTTTACCTGGAGAATATTCATCAAACATATCTGTTTCCACCAAACAATTGTTAGTACTTACAAATTCATAAGAAAAATAATCCAACGCAAACAGACTAAACAGAACATATATTTATTTAGCTCAAGTAATTTAAATAATAAGAGAATATTAATTCAGAAAGAGATGCTGACTTACCTGAAAATTGTTTACTAGATAAGCTAGTCAATGTAGGTACTTCCGCATCCTTAAATTTTTTAATAATACTGTACACACTTCAATCTATGTCGCTATAGTTTTAACAATTTGGCACTTTTATTGAAAACATTATTTTCTGGTCCCTCAAAATGACAAAAATAGGTTTTTCAGCTTATCTGGAAAAATAACAACCGGATTTGAAAAACACGACTACAGAAACAAGCGTTATAATTTGAGCTATGTTGGCCATAAATAAAGTAATACGTTCACCGTTTAAAGTCTAATGATAAAATGGATAACAGTAAAGCACTACACGCCAGCTGAGTGGCTTGCGCGGATAGGCGATAATACGTTACATACGTCGGCCAATGGAAACCTAACCGCTCCTGCCTCACACGCATAAACGCAGTTTATCTAGGGAAGCCTCTTAAAGGTCTGCACGCCTCTTCACGATCCTAGTAGGCGCAGCCATTAAGGAGGGGGGGGGGGGCTCCCTGAAAATGTTTAGTTGTTTTAATAATTTTTATATTTGTACGAGACTTTGTTTAGTAGGCATATATTGTGACGTTTTATTACAGCAATGAAAATGTTTATAGCTTTCATAGTTTTCGTATAATGGCACGTCAAAGCCAAAATTGGCTTAAAACGGTTTTATACAACAAATTAAAAAATTCCCACTGAAGAACAGTATCGCGGGCTACGTCTGGACATAAATAAAAAATCAAAATGATAATTTTCTGCATTTTAAAAATTTTTTCTGAATTTTAAATAAGAAGCGGTCAACTTTGTGTATTTTTTTAATACAAAAAAAATGTAATGCAATGTTTTTATACATGTCCAGTTGCAGACCGCGACACTATTGTTCAGAGCTAATTATTTCGTTTCTGTAAGTCAGTTGGTTTTTGTTTCTTGTATAAAACCGTTTTATGCAAATATTGGTTTTTACTTGCCATTATATAAAAACTATGAAAGCTATAAAATTTTCATTACTATGAAACGTAGTCACGATATGTGTCTACAGAACAAGCAATACCTCGTAAAAATATAAAAATTATTAAATTAATACAATTTTTTGCAAGAACTCCCCCCTCAACGCAAATTTCTGCAAGTATCTACTTACTGTGTATGGGCTGGATTATGAAAGCAACGAAAACGTTAGCTCGAAAGTTTAAGTTCTCGATTGTGCACGAACCTTAACGCCATGTTCCTTTGTTTATACTGTTTTCGCGATAATAACTTTTTAAACCTGAACGAGAGCATACCAGGAAAAAAAATCCGTTCGACAGTTATGTTAAAAATTGTTTTCACTATGTTGTTATTTTTTTTTTCAAGTCAGTTACCACTGCCGTTTTAGCTAATTGTGTATTTAACGATTTTTTTTTTTTTAATTGACTTATTCGTTGAAACTGAATAATTTCTGGTCTTGAAAAAATTTGCTGCCACGACAAACCCAATTTTAAACAAAACTGCCAAAGTGATGTGTTATATTTGCTCTCGTTTATGGCAAAAAAAAAATAAGTATCGAAAAAAAAAACAGTGAAAACAGAGGACCACGACCTTAAGGGTGTTCAAGTGTGATAAAATCATTATTTTAAATTTGTATGAAATAGCGCTAGATTTATAGACGGTACTTGTGAGTACAGTTTCCTTTTACAAAACAATTTTAGTTCACATAGTTTTCTCGTAACGGTGCGTCAAAGTGAAAATTTGTACATTATGCTGCCATGCAAATAGTGAAAACCAATTGACTTACATAAATGAAATAATTCACGGTTTACTAACATTCTATGAGTTACGCAACTTTGAATTTAAAAAAAAAACTTAAAAAGTAGAAGAAAAAAGTTGAAAATTGAGCAATTTTTTTAAATACAAAAATAGTAAACTGGGAGGTTTTTAAATACTTTATTACATAGCCCATGGCATGTTTCGCTGTGAATTATTTCGTTTTAGTAAGGCAAATTGATTTTACTATTTGCATGGCTGCGTAACATGCTAATTTTGAATTTGATGCACCGTTATGAGAAAACTATGATAGCTAAAATTGTTTCGTAAGAGTAAACTATACTCACAAGTATCGCCTATAAACCTAACATGATTTCATACAAATATAAAACTATGAATTTATCACACTTGAACACCCTTAATGCCGAGGTCAGCTTACCGATCCAACTCCGCAAGCAGGCAACTCAACCATCCTTCCTCTTCCCCCTTCATGAGAATTGTATTTTTTACCTCTGTCGCCTAACTAGGACGGCGATCTCACTTGACCGTCCTCCCATGGGGACCCGAGGGTCTTGACGGCGAAAGAGAAGTGGGAGGGGCAGGTTCATTAGCCAAGTACACGTGACTCCGCCAGGGGCGCTGATGATCGACCCGGTGACCAACTCCCCACCCTCCTTCAATACTACTCCCTTCATCACTAACTACCCTTCTCCTGCTGATCTAGACAGATTCCTTCTGGGACTTCTCAATACAGCACGGCGTAGCTTAGTGGTCTGCGAGGTTTCTACTGTAACCGGCACATGTATGTGCGTGCGAGTCCCCTCCTACTCTCAAGGTCACAGCTCGTCACGGACAGGTCTGAAGTGGAGCAACAACAGAACGGCCGGCTGAATGCGCACAGGCCTGAAACACACAGTAATAGGGTTACAGTAACAGCATATACACTAGTAGCTGTTGTAAATATAAAAGTTTGTTTGGACATAGGCCTACTCCATTGCGGACGAATATTGCCGTATTGTAAAAATATCCACAATATAAAAAACGTATACCAGTTCCCGAAACGTCGCATCTGTTGTCTTGAGAAGCCTACCATTTCGCGTCTGTTTTCGTCTTTGTTGTGTCTTGCCTGTGTTTACATTCATTCGTGTCTCTCGTTACTTGTGTTGTCGTCATTGTTCATCCATTAGGTGCCTTTTTCACACACACCATTTTTGTTGGCTTTTTATTTTTTTTTTCGTCTGTCTTTTGTTGATTTTTTTTTGTGTCGTCCTTCTCCAGTCGACTATAATACATTTATGATATCATTTTTTGTTGTTTATATCTGTTTTATCATTGTGTCATCTTCTGGGATATGACTTAATTCCTTTAAGGAATTATCTACATGTTTTATGTATGTTGACTATATCTTACTGACTTTTGTTCCTCTTTTTTTGTGGGTTTTTTCTGCAATACGGCTACATTCGCCCGCAATACGTTTGTCCAAACAAACATTTATGTTCATAATACAAACCCATTGCAAGAATCGTTCAAAGATCACTAGTAACTGATGTTTGTGAAACAGCTGATAGCACGTACAGACCTGCGCGCGCATCTCTTCTCCCCTTGCGGCGGCACTTACTTACAGACATGCACAGACATCTGCCGGTCACAGTAACTGAGGGCTCGATCCTCGGAGGTTGTCGACCAGGATTATCGGGCTTGGTAACGGTGCTGAACGCTGCTGCTGGTCGCGGGGATTTCTCGGCGAAGCAGAGAAGCTGGTCATATCGGCTATTATAACCAGGAGTTCATATCAATTAGTCCATAGAAATTATATATGTAACGATACTTTAAAAACATTTTCTTTCGTGTTATTTTCATCCATCATGTTTCATTTTTGTAGATGATTACCCCAGCGCACGATTATATTGAAAATTGGACGAAAATAGTTCCATAAAAACTACAACTCTTTTTTATTTGTCGTAAAATCTGTCGAGTAAGATGGCATACATATGTACACTGTCTATCACTAGGGAAGTGTACTTTTTTATGTCAAATTTCTGTATTTTCAATATTCAAGACCAAGAAATTTGGTCCTTTTTACAGTTGCATTCATCCACGCATGTAATCCGTAAGACATTTGCACTTGCTACAATAACTACCAGGAAGAAAATCTTACAATTTATTTGGGTGTTTATTTACTGTACACACAAATAACATTTATTCATAAAAATTGTATGACTCCCGAAACGTACGCACTTACAATTTTACTCACTGAAAAAAAAAAAAAAGTATAGTTACAGGCACAATACTTTTGTTAAAATAGGGACAACAAAACAGTCTGGTTATAGGTACTACTCTGGATAGTTCCTTCAACAATCTGTTTTGTAGAAGTTACCATCTGGTTTGAACAAGCAACAAGGCTCTTTGTTTCTTCTACTAAACATATTGTTGAAGGAGCTGTCCAGAGTAGTACCAACAACCAAACTGTTTTGTTGTCCCTATTTTAACAAAAGTATGGTACCTGCAACTATAATATTTTTTTCAGTGTAGCAGAGTCAATATGTTTGCCTACATTACTGATTAAAATTTGTTTCATAGTAGGCGTTTGTAAAACTTCTACTCTATACATGACAATTATTTCTACTCTATACAATACAATTTATTTGAAATAACTACAAGTAATTTGAATTAAAATGTTAACTACATACTACAACATTTTGTTTTTAAAAAATGAAGGTAAAATGTTTCTGCGGAACGTTTGTAGGTTTTCCTGTGTATTGGAAGATTGCACGGAACGCGAATGTGTTTCTGAGGAACCCTGAGCTCTGTGTTTGTTCGGTGAAAATAGAACGTCTTGTGTTGGCTGTGTAAGGTTTCTGAACTCTCCTTGCAAACAAGCTGAAGCCGTACTACTGGAGTTCCAAACGAACAGTAAAAAATCAAGACTGTGCTTTTTGCGAAGCCTACAGAAATTGCATCATTTACGATTCGTATGTATCGTCAAAGTGATTTTATACATTCAACACAAAAATAAGTTCTTTGCTGTATTGTCTACGAATGAACGACAAATCATTATTACCACAGTAGTTGTGGCTAGAAAAAATTTAATCAGGTTGGCAGCACTTGTACTATTATTTAAGAGATCTCATTGTGTGTATAGAGACACTATACGAAATCGTAATCAGCAAAGCAATAGCTTTTATAATTAGTAAAATTTTTTTCAGTGCCGTGCTTATGTGTAATATCAATAACAATATTGCGTGTTTCATTATATTAATTGTACAAAATACGTCAGCTTCCGAACGAGGAGAAATTTCTGCATGTGGATGAGATTTTGCTACGGTTCTACGATCTCAGTGAATTGCTGAAAACGGCGATTTGAGAAAAATAAAAGCATTCAATAGGTCGTTATATAATGATGAATTAAAATAACTAGAACGAATTTTCGAGATTTGTTTTCAAAAGAAATCGCAGCCGGTGCAAAGAACCTGGGCGCTAATGCCATTCCCTTCCATTAGCGGGGAATACTGTAACTTTCCCAATTTCATGCAAACATTCAATTTCACGCGGAGAGAAATGCTTCGCGCGACTCCATTCCTGCTTCACACCCTCCCAAGAAGTCCGTCTCACGAATATTCTCTCTTTAAAAAATTTTCCCCATTTTTTTACCTGAAGTTCTAGGAGAGAAATTTTCGATGACAAATGAAAGATTTCAGAACCACCAATCTTTTTTTATTAAATAGCACGTTTAGGTAAAGAATGGGGCATCTTTAGAATAACTGTTGGGCTTGAAATACATTTCCAATATTAAGTTTTCGCCAGGAACTGTGAATTTAAATAAGTTTTCAACATTTTTAAACCGGTAAAGCATTTTTAAGGAAGGCCTGCCATTGGTCCATTTTATTTTCTTCCGCTTAGAAATATTACTTCAGGATTTTTTTTTATTCGCTGTAAAGTTGCATTCGTTAAATACAATAACTGTATGATTTTCTGAAGATATAGATTCACATTAATAATTCCTAATATTGACAAATGGTAAAGCACTAAATGAAGCTAATCAGCGACTTTGGAAATTGACGGAAAAATGTTTATTCCGTATCGCCATTTATAACATGTCATTTGCTTTCCCCAAAGTATCTTTGGAAAATCCATTGCGCACTACGCTCTATGCAAGAATTATAAAAAACTGCAGGACTGGAAAAATGAAGGTCAGCTTTTCTCTTAAAACTGAAAACATTAAACTTATTCTTTCACATTGACCGTTTATATGATCTTAACTGTCATCCATTTACGACAGCATACACGGTACGAAGTGTCGTATATTACAAATGGTTATAATTATATTTCGCAAATAAATTACGAAAAAATACAGCCTTAACTTAAAGGGCTTTGCGAATAGAGAAAAACGCCAATCGGCCTATTCAATAAACGACCTCTTGTTCTGCCCCGAAGACATTGTTGCACATCAACGGGCTCCAAGTTACATAGAACGCAGGTGGATAAAGAATTAAATGAACGTTGCGAGATTTTCCACCCTTTCGTTTTCTAGTCATCTGATACGGTAGAAATTCCACTGCAAAGCCATACCCTGCAGGTGAATTTCGCATACTTGTATTCTTTGTGTACATAAAATTTTATTTTTCAGGGAAAGTATCCCAGTAAAAATAATAAAAATTAAATACATTTAAAAAACAGAAAAGTAACCTTAACTTATTTTAAAATATGCCTAGCTATGTTCACATTTATTCAAGGTAATTTATTCTAATTTAAAAGCTAAATTCTATTTACACTTATATTGACTTCAAATCGTAAATAAATGCATTAAAATGTTTCGCTGTACATGAGATTTATAACTTTTACTTCACAACACCTAAGGCTAGACGTTACAAAAGGAGTAAGGCTTCATAGTAAAAATAACGGTAAACTTTATGTTATTTTAAAAAATAAATAAAAAAAGTAGTTTTTTTTTTGTCGTACAGCTCAGCGTTTTCTTTTATTTAAAAACACTAAATACTTAAAAAAAATTTTAAAAAATATTTTTGTCGTACAGCGCAGGGTTTCCCTTTAGTTTTAAACATAGCGTTGTTTCAGCATGGAGAGTGTTTTAGTGTATGTCTTAGTATAATAGTATAAGTTAATATCCGCAAACACATTCAACTGTTACATAATTACGTACCTTTATTTTATACGTAATGCAAGGTCTAAGACTTGTAATAACACACAGTACGTTATTTAATAGTAGTAAGTAACTTTAATTACCTACTTAATGTAAAACTACAAAAATGTCTGACAACTTTATCAATCATCCAACGATAACAAAAGAGTACTGGCTTAAGCTTGTACTTTGAGCTGTTACCCTATTTGACTGAGCCAATAAGAATCCCGACATTGTAATATTTGATCCCTGTTATTGGTCTGCAAATGCTACGTTGTGTCGGAAGTATATCAGCCAATCATATATGTTGAACGAAACTACAGCGTTTTCAAGGGTATGTTGGCACAAAATATTTTCGCGATATACCATCTCTACATATAAGTCACTGAAACGAATCGTTCAAAAATCTTTCTGCCACGAAATCGTGGCCCTATTCATATGTATTTATTATAGATGATAGTATATCGCGAAATTGTTTTGTAACAACATATCCTTGGAAATGCTGCAGTTTCTTGCACCACATATGGTTAGGTGATACAAGTCTGACACAACGCAGCTACCAGCAGATAAATAAGGGGCATCAAATATTACAATAGTGGGATTCTTAATGGCTCAGTCAAAAAGGGCAGCAGCTTCACGTACAAACGAAAGCCAGTTATCTTCAGTGAAGGCCTCGCTCTTTAGTTTTGCAGCGGTTTCTAAAATATTTTCTTAACGCAAATTAGTACATTTACCGTTTTAGCACTTATATATCATGATTTGTATCCGAATTTTTTTCCTTTCCAATGCACCAAACTGAATTTTAGATTTTTGCCCCTGAAATATAACATATTTGGTTGTCAAAATAAGCCAAAATGAAGTAAAATAATTTCTTGCTAGCAAGTGGTACATTGTTTAAAAAAAATGCTCTGGCAAAACTGTGTATCGTATTACTCTACACAGTCTCAATTTTTTTTTTCAAAACATTTGTTATTTGCAATTGATTGAAATAAACGAAAAATAGTGGCCTTAAACTGAACGTGCGTTGAAACCCAGCAAACAGCCAAGTTTTCCCGCGATAAACCATCATCTCTAGTTATTTTGACTCGTTCACAGGTGACTTCGTCCCTTCAAACCACTAGGTACTCGACTGGTGTCGTCTCGGTGATGACTTCTGTAAGAGCATTCACGTGTAACAAACTCATATCTGTAGCGTTGTCGCTCTATGAAGACTGTCGCAGGTCACGATGTGAAATCACAGAACAGAGAACACAGGCTACCCTCGGCTTGAAACCTCCCGGCTGGGTGAAGGGCCGCACTTCCACGGTGACGGGGGTAGGCGTCCAGGACTTCACGGGAGGCCTCCCGCCTCATTTCCATCAGAACCGCGGGTTAGCGGAAGATGTACCGTGGTTCGTGCCTCTAAGTGGCTGGTACGCGGACCAGACGATAGGAAAGCAGGCCAGTTTAATACGGTAAAGTATGGCAGCCATTACCGGCACGATAGAGCGCTCGCGCCCCCGCCCGAGCTACGAATAGAGACATTTCGGGACCGCACCTAATATACCCGTGCATACTCGAGTCGTGTCCAAGACAAGGCCGTTTACGCCGTTAAGGGCGGTATTTCTGGGAACGCTGCAATTTATTCCGCAGTTAAGACATTACCAGGTTGTCTTTTATTGAGCAGGCTTGTACTTGCAGGACATCCCGTTCATGTATATTGCGATGATGTTCAAACTACAAGAGTAATGTTTTACATTGTTCGGACACGACAACAACTTACATCACTATAAAAAAGTTACAAATTGCTTATTTATGCATTTAAACTTCATTAAAATTTCAAGTCTTTAGTATAATTTCATTAAAAATATTCAGGAGATTTAAGAGGCAATCCATATGTATTATTGTATACAAATTAGAACGTTTTATTACACGTTTAGTAACACTATGGTTTGTTATTTGGTTTTATTAGAGATATACATTGAAATGTAAAATTTCGAACATCAGTATTCAGCTAAGTTAGAGACAGCTTGTAAACAGGATATTATCACATTAAGTCACCGTGTCAGAGCGTACATGTGTTAGCATGCGAGGGAAACTAATAGCCGTCACTGTGGGTAGTGAGTATAGTCAGTGTTCAATGTAACGGAGGGCACTGATCAAACTGTGGTTGATACGTTGTTAATACGTGTATCACCGAGAAATAGTCAAGTAATTTGCTGGTTGCAAGAGACTGCCTCGGTCACAGAACAGTGAACACCCAAACGTTTCTTTCGTGTTTTCGTGTTTGCAACGATGGAAGTATTAATTTACTTTTTGCATGATTAAATTAACGCACACAATGATCTGAAAGTACCTAAACAGATATCGCATATTGTTTGTTTCTCTCGTGGACCAGTACGCTTTGAACTTGCATTAAAGTTTCGCAAAAACAAACTGGTATTAAAACGCAATGCAACAATGCCAAATAACGATAGTGAAGACCTTCAAGGGTTCTGCCTAATCCAGAACCCTAGCGAAAGCATGCATAATGATTAGAGGTACGTAAATTTCGCAGATACATTCCAGGTCAGGTTGAACGCCAATTATGTATACTTCATTGTCATGTCTGTGACTTGCTGGCGGCTGTTACGAAACGCGTTTGACTACTGCAAGCCAGTAGTAAATAAGGAAATAATGCGAAGTGCTATCGCTTGCTACCTGCTTGTAGGGTTATAAGCCAATAGATAATCGATAGTGGCCGGTAGGTGTATAGGACTGACAAGTCTAGGCTGCTGCCAGATGAATCCGCGAAGTTGACGTACCTCTAATAATGATTGACGGGTTAAAATTAAACTAGGTGTGACTTAATATATGATATGTATTTCATTTCGATGCAGCTCACACTGTCGTTGAATATTTAAGGCTGCTATATTATCATCATGGAAACTACTAAATAAATATTTATATGCCCAAATAAAAAATCGACATAACTACTCAATTTCTTTGACGATTTTTTTGCAATGTTTCCCTCTTCTTATTGCAGAAAATGTTTTTTTTTAAAGCGATATTATGAAAAGAAAAGAAACTTACAGCCACAGATTTTTTTGACGAATTTTGCATCAACGTGTTTCAGTGCCTTATGTGCACATCTGTAGTTCTTCTGCGTGGTTAGTTATTTATTTTATGTTGTTAATTATCAGAGTTTTGAGATTCTGTCCGCAAATAGCAGACGTGCGGTGCCTCAGTAACGTTATTCTGATTGGCCCAGTCAAAGAAGTGACGCATCTGCACAAAGACACTGTCGATAACCATGATGCTGGGCCGCAGGTGTGTCATAAGGCCAGTGGCGGCTCGTGGGTTGTTGCCAGGTGGGGCTGCAGATAATCAGAACTGTACACTCTTGATGAATGCGCCGTAGACCAACGACCATAAAATATTTGCCGGCTACTAGATGTGTTGTGACCACTCAGTAGTAAGGGGCAAATGCACATCAGCGTGTCAGTGGCTGTAGAGTCAACCCCAGCGCACAACCCTGTACAGCTCTTGGCAACTGCAGCCCTACCTGGCAACAACCCACGAGCCGCTGCTGCATAATGCAATGAAACACGATTGTTAGAGATGGTATATCACGAAAATGTTTGTGCCAACATAACTTTTGCAACACATATGATTGGGTGATGTACGCCTGACACAACGTCGCTGTCTGCAAACCAATTACAGGTATCAAATATTAAAACACCCAGATTCTTGTTGGCTCAGTGAAATAGTGTGGTAACATCTCAACGTACAAGCGAAAGCCAGTATAATCTTTTCATAAGCTGAACGTGCGTTGAAACCCAACCAACAGTCAAGTTTTCCCGCGATAAACAATCATCTCTAAAGATGGTGAAAAATTATTTTCACCAAAAGTCAGTGACTCTACCTATCCTCTTTCTTATGAAATATCCGACACAGACTAGACAGTAATCCAGACGTGAAATGATGTGACGGCGCATGTGATACGGACAAGCTTCGTCGCTTATTAGCTGCCCGAAGCTGTTGGTACCAGCCCCGTATATGTTTGGCTCCTGCACGTTACGGCAAGATTTATGTTTCCCCGACTGTCTGATAGTGGGGCAGCCGCCTTACGCTGATTGAGAGAAGGAGTTTCCGTAATGTTGCTGGCCAGTGAAGCTATTTTTCTGCCGTGTGCGACTGAGTTTTCTGTCTCACCGGCTATTTCGCGTCTTTATTTCTATATATTCTTTGGCTCTGAGACAGACAATGCCGGCAAGTAGATAGTTATATGCCTAGGCGATGAAGGGATTTAGCTCGCTCCCCGCAAGAATGACGAGGTAACACTAGACATTTACGATGCTCCCGTCAGGGACAAGTAACTTACGCTTGTAACGGTAAACGCAAGCTGTAACAGACTAAATTGTGGTGACGTAAGAGGGGTTTACGGTCCTTTAACAACGAGGACTTAAGGCTCGACATCAGTCGCCACATTGAATAATATTATTTTTCGCTCTTATGAAATTCTGAAAAGAAAAATGTGAAATTTGTTGCTATAATATCAATTCTATGTACGTTGTGCTAAAATAAAAGCATCGCAGTTGAACTTTTAACGTATATATTTAAGCCGTTATCAGTCGAGCCATTTTTTTTTATATTCTTAATTTGCTCGACTGAATACGACTTAAATATACGTTAAAAATTCAACTGCGATGCTTTTATTGTAGCACAAGGTAAATATAATTGATATTATAGTAACAAATGGACGACTTGAAGTACACTCCCCCTGACGTCACCGCAGGGGAAAAGTACTGTGGGAAACAAAGCTTGTTTACAAACATGCTGATTTGTTAGTTGGTAATTGCAGAAAGCAAAAATGTTGCGCATTCATAGATTTGCACGCAAGGGTAAAAAATATTAGTTTCAATTTCATGGTTAAGACACGCAAATACATAAGATTAACGTTTACCTGAAAAAAAAAACGGCAAATTCCAAACAAATAATCAATTTTCTTGACGTACATCTCATCCGGGACACGTGAAGCCAAACTGCTAAATGAAGGTTATGTTTGGCTGCGGTATCCATGGAGATAGAAATTGTGTCCCCCCTACACCTGACTGAAGCTCCGCCTCTTTTCAAGTCGTCCATTCCACATGTTTTTTCTCACAATTTCATAAGAGCTAAAAATACAATAATTCTATATGGCGACTGATGCCGAGCCTTAAGAGCTGATGAGGGTGAAGTGAGTTGAAAGGACAACACATCATCCACGTACTAGCCAGGATTCGAACCCAGGATCTCTCGCACCGTAGACCGGCGCCTAACCGATTATACTACAGAGGCCGGCAAATAGTAATACAGAAGTGAAAAGACATGGTGGCTCATTTGATACGGGCGAAATTCTCCCTTTATTAACTGCCCGAGGCTGTTGATACCATCCCCTTGTAAGTCTGTCTCCTGCATGTCACAGCAGGATTCTTGTTGGCCTGGCTGTCTGGCTACTGGCAGTCATCTGTTGATTGATGGTAAGCGTTTCCGCCATGTTGTTGGCCAGTGAAGCCATTTTTCTGGCGTGCGGGACTGAGTTTGCTGTCCTACTGGCAATCTACACTCCAAAATTTTCTGGGTCGCGGTGGCCGAATGGTCAGACCATTCGTCTCCTACCAAGGCGATCCGGGCTCGATTCCCGGCAGAGTCGGTACCTGGATTTTTGCATATGGGAATCGTGCCGGACGATGCCGTTCGTCGGCGAGTTTTCTCGGGAATCTCCCGTTTCCCCACGTACTTTCATTCCGGCGCTGTTGCATACTCATCTCATGTCACCCCTCACCAGCACTAAAGACCTCGATACTAAGTGCTGTCTAAAATCTCTTACTCATTCCTAAATATGTGAAGGCTCATGTGATACGGACAAACTTCGTCGCTTATTGGCTGCCCGAAGCTGTTGATACCAGCCTCGTGTATGTTTCGCTCCTGTATGTTACGGCAAGATTCCTGTTTTCCTGGCTGTCTGATAGTAGGGCAGCCGCCATACGCTGATTGGGAGGAGTACAACGGCTCCTTTGAGGGCCAGTCTCGACGGCGCCAAGGGTTCTTACCTAGTTCAGAGGCCACTGCGCAGCTGGGCACGCTGTAAAACCGCTGGAAGTACGGCCATGCTTAATCAGCTTAACGCTGGCCGCGGAATGACGGCGGGTCAGGTTAATTTGCCGCGCCTTGCCCATGATGAGTCCTCCACGCCCCATTAAGCGGGCGGGGTTAGTTAACTAACTCCGGGTGGCGGCTCCGCAATTCCCAACATGAAAGAGGAGCCGCTCGAATTTTGCATATGAGTACATTTTCAATTCCCGAAACAATTTCGTTAAATTTGCACTGAAATTCCCGTCATGTTTAGACATTAAAAGTTTTTTTGGTTTGTTTGCAAATCCTTAGCAATTTTACCAGTGTTTTTTTTTTCACACCATAAAACCTAACCACAAGGCTAAAACGTTGGACTCATATTCGGGAGGACCCGGATTCGATCTCCGGCTCCTACCCTCCTGATTTTGGTTTCCCGAAATCATTACAGACGAATGCTGGGATGGTTACTTAACAAAGGTCATTGTCTCCTCCTTTAACAGCTCCTGTCAGTGTACCAAGTTGTGTCACTGTCTCTAATGACCTCGCTGTCGACGAGACGTAAAGCTCACTTACCTTTTCGTGCCATAGTTCCCACCGTAATTTATCTCACCCTTCATCGTCCTGTGGAGCCGTAAGTATCTAGCACAAACTTCTCATGTTATCTGCAATAAAGCAGGATACATAAACTCTTTGGCTAACTATTTTCTCTAGTACGACATGTGTGCCCCTACAATAAACACAATTTGGCTGCAACTGTATAAATTTGTACTGAATTCCGTTTTCTTCCGATTTCACTGCCTCTGGTTGGCGATATTATTTCCGAGATATTCTGTTTCCCCCGCTCTTCCCATTCCGGCGGCTATCCATTGTAGGGCGTCGTCTCATGTCGTCCTTCGGGACAAGCAGATGTCTTCGGACACCCAGTCTTAAGGGGGCTGTTCACCTCAGTTTTCAACGTCATTTATAATTTTTATGTTTGGACCAGATATTTTTTTATTATTTTAGACATAAATTGTGACTATATCTTCCTCTTAGGAAATTTTTGTATCTCTTATAGTTTTTGCGTAATGAGTCGTTAACGTCAAAATGTGCACTTATTGTGTTATGCACGCCACTAAAACCGACTGACGTATTTTACCGAAAAAATTCACGGTGCTTAACAATGTTGTAGGCTGTGATTTGACACATATAACAAATATATAGTTTTGTATTTTTAAAAAAATTGTTGAAATTTTGAAATTTTCATTTTAAAATTCAAATTTTTATTAAATACGAAAATATTTTATTTTTTGTTTTATATATGTCAGATCATAGCCTACAACATTGTTACATTGTGAAATTTTTCAGTTTGGTATGTTAGTTGGTTTTAGTGGCGTGCATAAAACCTTAAAGTACAAATTCTGACGTATACGACTCATTACGCAAAAACTATAAGAGATACAAAAATTTAAGTGGAAGATTCAATCACAATTAATGTCTAAAATAAGAACAAACATATATTACAAATATAAAAATAAAAAAAGACGTTGAAAACTGAGGTGAACGCACCATTAAGTCTGCACTTTGGAGTGCAATACCCTGGCCTTCGAGTCCCTCCTCATATTATATTTGTTATTTTCTTCATTTTTTTTGTAAGCAATAGTGTCATCCTACATCATCCATGAAATTTCGTTTTATTTGACAAAAACTTCATATTTCTTCTTTAATCCTACTTCAGATCTATTAATGGTTGTGCGTGCAAAAATTCTGTTTAGAAAAACTAGCACATCAGACGTATTAAAATTGATGTTTAATGATAAAGCTATCAGAATATTTTGACAGATACAAAGATATTCCTTTCTAAAATTTAACTTATGCTTTATCCATTTGGTTTCGAGCAAGATTAAAATTTTTCAACCGTGAAATACACTTGTATGTCATTAAATGATAGTAAAGACGAGTCGTGTATCCGGTGGTAAAAATGTAGACCAACCACACATAAAGAAGACTTGCAGGAATTTTCACGAATCAGATGAGTCAAATGAAGAAATTGAATCATAGTAGTTATCTAGTGGAAGACCAAGGCTATCGATATGCCAACCTTGTATTCAAGGGTCACGTTCCTAGCGTTTAGCATTCTGCCATAGCAGTCGCTTTCTCTGACTGATGAATCAAGGAAAGCCATACTTCGTGTTCCAATTACTGCACTCGACTGCACCCGACTGCACCAGGTGCGCAACCGCCGAGTGCTGCACGTTGAACTCCCGTTTGAAGCATTCGGATTTTCACTTTCCAGTTGATAGTTGCACTGACTGCGGTTCGCCCCTAGAGCAATTTCTGCCACACGCTGTCTGTCTGGAGGCGGTTCTACATTTGAGCGTAAATATGGCTGCAATCTTTGATTACGTAAACAAGGAGACTACGATTCCTATGGTGGAAATTCTGCACTTTTCTGACTGTTCAGCACTTAAATATAACAAAACAGTTTATATGGAGCGAAAATACAGTGGTTATTTTAATAGCATTGTCAATTATAAAGAAGTGACATTTTTTTGGTCAAGCCGTTCAGAGAGTCAATTCGGGATGGAGAAAAGTGTGTATCCGTAGCCTCGAAACACCATAACTGTAAGAATTATCTTGTCGTGAGCATTATTAACGACTTCATCGTCACATCTAAATAGCAAGGCACTAAATCAGTTTGCAGACCACTTTAGCTAAGTATAGCTAAAATAATGAAGGTTAGGGTGCGTGCGTGATTTTGATTGGCGCTTGAAGGAGGACATGAGGGGAGTATGAAGCAGCACCAGAATGAAAAGACGGAGGAAACGCAAGATCCCCGAGAAAACCCGCCGACCAACGGGATCGTCCGGTACGATTCTTACATGTGAGAATCCGGGGACCGACTCCGCGCCGAGGATCGAACCCGGACTGCCTTGGTGGGAGGCGAATGGTCTGACCATTCGGACACCGCGACCCCATGAAATTTAGGTTTGCAAAAATCCTGTAGGGATTACGTCGTGACTATATCTTGCACCATGTGGTGCCAGAGCGAGTTTGCGGCGGTGGCGCGCAGCGGGACTTTATTGAAGTATTTTTGCTCGAGACACGATTCTCTTAGCTCTTTGTGATCTCTTTGTGCCTCTTCTCCTCTCCTTCCCCTTGTAACCGCGCATATGCTTCCATGAGCTCTAACCACGTGAGTGGGTGTAGCTAATGTGGGGTCCTATTCTCTTTCTAGTCGTCCAGAGTAGAGCCCTCCTAATTAGAATAAGGAAAACGAATTCTTAAGAGGGGTATTCGCCGGTGTCTAATTTCCACATTTGACGCGTGGGAACAACGTAGCGATAAGAGCCAGTGTCCACGCTTGACGAGAAGCATATCGCCTCTATTCGCAGCGCGCCAAACTGGCGTGCAAGGTTTTCCTTGTAGTCTTTTTCCTACGGGACTTTAAGCAGCGACCACATATTACATTTTTGAATAGTATGAAGCAAACACCAACGCACGCCTCTTGCTTTGCACTTTACGAGTTCAGGTAATAATTTCGGAGTTACAAAAGTCTTTAAAAAAAAAAAAAAAAAAAAAAAAAACTTTTTTTAGCCATTTTGAGAGGCCCAAAAATCATGTTTCTAACATTCGTGCTGAATTTTTGAAAACATAGAAGCATAGTTTCAAGTGTGTGTTCTTTTAGTAGATAAACATTATATGAATAAGTTAAATGGTTTCGCGTAAATAAGAATACGCGTGACACGCTGCAACGCCGTCCATGCGCCAGTCGAGGACTCCTCTTAGGGTTGTTCAAAAGTGCGACAAAATCTGAATTTTATATTTTTCTGAAATAGTGTTAGTTTTGTAGACGGTATTTGTGACCACAGTTTACTCTTATAAAACAATTTTAGCTCTTATAGTTTTCTCATAACGGTGCGTCAAAGTCAAAATATGCTTGATACGCTGCCATGTAAATAGTGAAAACTATTTGATGTACTTAAATTAAATAATTCACTGTGAACTAACATCTCATGAGCTCTGTAATTAAATAAATGAAAAGCCAGAACGTAATATTTTGAATTTTTTAAAAAGATCACAAAAATAAAGAAAAAAATTGCAAATTCAACATTTTTAAAATATAAAAGTACTTATATTTTCTAAATTCTTTAGTACATAGCCCACGACATGTTATTTCACCAAGAATTATTTCAATTACGTTAGTCAATTAGTTTTAACTATTTACATGACAGCAGAACATCCAAATTTTGATTTTGATGCACCGTTATGAGATAACTATGCGAGCTAAAATTGTTTCGTAAGAGGAAACTGTACTCACAAGTATCGTCTACAAAACTAACACTATTTAAAAAAATATAAAATTATGAATTTATCGCACTTGAACACCCTTAAGAGGCGAGTTTGCCTGAGATCAGCCGTTTAAATAATGTTTATATTCGTACGTGATACAATATGTTTCGTAGAAATACATTGTAACTATATTTTACTGTACTTATTCATATTTAGCTTTCATAGTTCTTGTATAATGGCTTGTCAAAGTCCGTGTTTGCATAAAACTGTTTTATAAGACAAAGGAAAGCCAAATGACTTATCGTAATAAAATAATTATTCCTGATCAATAGTAACACGTGCTTCATTAAAAAAAATGTCTAAATACCACTTTTATGATTTTGTGTATTTTAAAATAAAATCTGAATTTTAAAGAAAATACTGCCAATTTTCTGAAATAAACCAAACTTTTTTTTTGTCTGACAACGTATCAACGAAAAAAATTATAATGAAATAACGACATGAAATCATGCAGCTACAAAAATGCCATAAACAAATGGTTTTATGTAGTATGGTGAAAAATTACATGTAATTATGCAAATTTTATTATGAACATACAATACTGAAACGTCTCACCCTATCATTCATAATACATGTTCTGACGTTGGTATTACGTGGTGGCGTCTTCTGGACAAACAAGGTTCTCGTTGCTTAAGACCATGGTCTTTCACTTATTTCAAACAATTGCAAATAACTGGAATATTTTTTAACCAAATGCATTTTAAAAAATTGGGACTGTTTACAGTCAGCCGATATGCAGTTTTGCAGAGCGTTTTTTTTTAATAATGCTAGCAAAAATGGTTTTGCTTCATTTTGGCTTATTTTGTCAACAAAATATGTGATATTTCATGGGCAAAAATCTAATAGCCCGTTTGGTGTATTGGAACAGAAAAATGCATATACAACTGTGATATATAAGTGTTAAAACTGTATGAATGAATTTTTGATACACGTATTAATTTGCGTTATATATATATATATATATATATATATATATATATATATATATATATATATATATATATATATATATATATATATATATATATATATATATATATATTCGAAACCACTGCAAATCTAAAGAGCGAGGTCTTAATATGGGGGCTAGAAATATCTTCTATGTTCCCTGGATACAACATGTGAACAGAGACGAATGTAGGCCTAAGTACGTGTGCTCCATAGTCATATAGGGGGACTTATCCCCGTGACTTGCCGCGACAGCAGTCGTTAAGATGTTATAATAATTGACGTTTGGGTTTTCAAAACATTTGGTTTTGGCTGGCCGTCTTCAGAATTGTGTCTGAAGCCCAGTACACACTTTTATTTCAGTATAGAATTCCGTACCAAATTCAGTGCAAGTAGCACTGCGCTAGTATGTACCGCAAATACGCTGGTTCCAGGCCGAATTCCATACTTAAGGGCTTGTTCCCGAGTTTTTTTCAGACTGGTGCCAATAACTCAAATATTTTTTAACCAAAAGTTTTGAAAAAATTTGAGTCAATGTGCAATCACACGATGCACAATACTGTGGACGCGTTTTTTTTTTTTTTTTTTTTAATAATGTACCATTCGCCAGCAAATTTTCTTCATTTTTGCTTATTTTCACGACGAAAAATGTGGTACTATGGGTAACGAAATATAAAAAACCGTTCAGTATAATTCTACAAAAAAATTCAGCTACAAATTATGACATATAATTGTCAAAACTATGCAACGAAATTTTGATATGAGTATTAGGTAGCAATAAAAAAAAATATTTTCTAAATCACTGCAAAACTCAGTAACAAGGCCTTAATTTCACAGATAGAGCCTGTCCTAATTTTCATTGTTGTGTATGTTTACACGCATGAGCAATGCACACTTTCAGCCACCGCGCATGCGAAGTATTCAAGTAGGGTTGCCAATACGATTTGAATATGAATAAAATTCTCGTTTCCTACTGAACAAACGACCGTCAATGTTTTCAGAACCTAAACAATACAAGATTGTTTCACATATGTTGCCAATTACATGCAAGTCTTGTACTGTGAAACAGTTTTCGGAAATTTTGCAGTTACAATTTATGGAATATAGCAACGAACATCACAAATATATTGTTCTGCTTTATTTACCGAAACATGTTTGTAAGCAAAGATAGTGTGTGCACAACTTTTGCTACATAACTCTGGTATAAAATCGCAACCGAAATTTATGAACAGAATTAAGTAAATAATTGAGTAGAGAAATGAGGATAGTGTATACCGGACTTTAGATTAAACAGAGTTCAATTCATGTAGAGTTCAATAATATGTTTCGTTCATTTAAATGCCCTTGCTAACGTCATTTCGTTGACATGTGTATTATCGAGGATAAATATTATTTATGAAACATGTTACCGATTATTATTGTTAAATACCACATATTTTGATTAGTCAACTTGTTTGATTCGATCTGTCTTTGAACCTTAGCAATGGATCTCGTGATATGACTTAATATGAGTTTGCATCTTATTGTTTGAAAAACATTACAAAATTGAGTTATATGAGAATAAACAACGACATGAAAAGAAAACTTCACCAACTTTTCGCGAACTCGGCCGTCTTCTTGTTTACGTCGCGTCGGCGGCCATGTTGTGATTGCGTTTCTACAGCTTGTGCGTGCCTCGCGAATGTGCGTGTTCTTGTAATATAGCGGGCGTATGCTGACTTTGTGTGTTCATTTCGTCGTTTGAGTTAGGAGACGTGTGCAATTTGACAGCTACGAGTATTTACAAAAGTTTTCAAGCTATTGTCCTTGAAAGATTGTTAAAAATATGCCTTGTGTTACTACCTTCTGTTTGGCATTTAAATGTTCAGAGCCATGGTGCTGTTTTTTTATCATTTCCGTTGGATTCCAAAGGGTAGGTTAATTCAGTATATTTTAATATCACATATCTTGTGAAAACACATTCGTATTGCCAGCGTCTGTTAGGAAGGCGGCTACGAAATAAATATTTCATGTTGTTGTTATGTATCACTCACAAATTAGTGAATTACAGATTGTAAGTATTACCCCTTTTATAAAATAAATTTCGAACTGTTGCAGATGTATTTTAAACACGCAAAAAACTAATTTAATAGCGTAGGAAAATACATTTACTAACATGTGATGTTTACATCAGAACTCGGTTATAACGTGAGGGACATCATTAGCCAATCAGCGCCCGTCCCAAGTTCGCTGACATCAAAGGAGCCGGTACGCTAGTTCGCTTCTGATGTCCATGTTTATTCTATGGTAAATTCAATATATATTTTGTGTCAAACACACACGGCTGGTAATGACGACGCCAAGATCCAACTCATTACACAAGTGTTACCACACATTTTGTTTGTGTAACGAAGAGATAGAAACGACTTTATTAAGTACACATTTAAAATTATTGACATTGTTGTTGGTCTTACATTTCAAATTTTAAGGCTTTCAGTTTGAAGTTGTACTCACTCATAAATGTGGTTCACGAATACATGGGTGCTAATATCTACATGTTGATCATTTCGTTAGTTTGTCATATGTACAGTAGCACGAAGAATTGCAGACAAATGCTGAATGCACATATCAAGTGAGTATTATTTTGGAAACTTTAAATTGGAATGTCACATGTTTATGACATTGCATAGCACATTTCTTAAATTGTGTTATTTGTGTTGGCGTTAGCAAAGTACGTGTTTCAATTAATTGTCAGAATATTTGTAACTGCACTACATGGTTTGGTTGAATTTGTGTATAGTATGGTTTGGACCTCTTGTAACCTATGAAGGGCACAGACTGACATTATATCCGTTTGTTTCCACGAAGTCTCGAGAAGCATTTTTTTGAAGCTGATATAAAATTGTTTCGTCTATACAACCCAAATGAACAAATTCAGGAACTTTTAAAAGTATAGTACATGAAAAATTTAAGTATGTGCTTTATACGCCTGTGTTTATTACTCAACAATATTCAGCTTCACAAAGGTTCGGCCTATGGAATTATACTGCCGTGATGGTCAGAAACTTTATTAAATGGCCAGTTCTTTCTCGTGAAAATAAAAGCGCTCGCAAAGTCACAAATTACACCCACGTACGTGCCCAGTTCAAAAACTCGCACTGCGGCAAGTTTTTTTCAAAACGCTACGCCGAAACTCCGGTATTATTCATCCTTTTGGCTTCCCAGGTCCCGACATCAAATTAATTCAAATTCGGAACCCCCGTGGCTGGCAACGGTCGCCGAGAGTTTTATTACACGCCCCGCACCCCTCGTGGAATCGATTCAATTACAAAGAACGTTCCGGCGGATAATTCTGCTGGAACACCGTTGTTAAGGAATATTTATCTGACAGCGGGCGGCAAATTGCATGCCGGGAGAGAGGGTGCGTGCCGGAAGGCGGGCCCTCAAGGACGCCGGGCTGGGTTATTGTTTTCTGTAGGTGCTCGCGTGACGCAGGGTCCTGAGCGCAGGACTCGCCCGAGGTCCTGCCGGCACGAAGCCACCACACTAATGCTCCTCGGGAATGTTCGTGTGTCCTCGGTTATTGCTGGCTGTAGTCGAAGCAGGACTCACCCGAGGTCCTGCAGGCACGAAGCCACCACACTAATGCTCCTCGGGAATTTTCGTGCGACCTCGATTATTGCCGGAAGTAGTCGAAGACTGCGGTCCTCGACGTGGTAACCCTGTAAACAACTGTTATTCTTGGCTATGGAAGTAAGTACAGTAGAGAATGGCTGGTTGTGGCGCAGTAGTTTTGGGTGTGCCTTAGCTTTGGGTGTCACATTATGGCACGTAGGTATTTTGAGGTTATGAACACTAGGTTTTGTTTCCCGTAAAAAATATTAACGACATTTTGATTGGACTTGCGTTATTATTACGAAGATAGTTTATTGTGATAGGTTAACGAATAGGGTTGCCATAATGTGACGCCAAAAAAAAGTAAGCTCCACGGATCTTCCATACATTGTGATCGGCATGGCCGGACTCTGTTCATGGATAAAATTAATTCTGATAAAGGGAGATTGTAGTACTTGTTACGGACTAGTCTGGTGAGGCACAATATTCGCCGTTAGTAGTGCTGGTATCGTTAAGTGGGTTATTTCAAATTGGAGTTCATAGAGAGGAACTTCAAAACAGAACATTGCCTAAGGACTAAGCACGAGCATGATCGACATCAGTGCTACCAACGGCAATCAGTCTATTACAAAACTATTGACAGTGAGCTTCGTAACCTGTAATTAAATTGCACTTACCTTGGGATATATTTCTTATTTTTTTCTGAGAGCTCTCATGTGACTGGCCAGTAAATTTATTTTGTCATACAGTGGTCTTAGCAACAATACAAATCGGAACGCTCTTTATTAGTAGTCTTCAGAACAATGACGTCTATCATGACTGAGAAAGTAATGACCATGTTCTTAGCCATGAATTTATATGATTTTAGATTTTTATACGACAGGGTAGAAGAACGAGATATTGTGAAACCGCACATTATAGCCGAAAAATCACGACACAAATTGCTAGAATGTCTTCATAACAGGTTAAAATTCCTTTCGTCATATTGCCCCGCCCTCTTGCGTTCTCTGACTACGCTGAGACTGCCTCAACTTCCGCACATCAGTATTGCCAGCCGTAAGTATAGTCTCCAACCCAGACGCCAAACACCAACTGGCCATTTATTGGCCAGCAGCTTCAGCAAGTAAAGGAACCATCGTCAACGATCTCAGGTGCATAGAAGGGGGCGGGATGCGGCACACGGCGGGCGTCTTGGTTGACGAGTTTTGCGCGATCAAGTCCGAGAAATGCGTAGCTATAGGCGTCACAGAACGCACATCAGGCCTTACCCTAGCCTCTTGGCGCAAGTAGTGAGCTGGCGTGAAAGTGTTCTCGCCTACAACTCGTGTATGTGAGACATTCAGTGGTGACCTCTTTCATTTCCTGACGTAATACTGAATGCAAAGGCACGTTGTACCCGACTATACTTATTAATTTTTTTAGATTCTGCAGCAAGAATTTCATGCATGAAAAACATCCGTAAATAATGTAATTCGGGGAGAGCGGGGAAGATGCAACACTTTAAAGTTCATTACTGAGTTACACAAATAAATTGGTTTTAATATTCTTTTTTTATAATGTTTAAATAATAATTAACAAAACGTAAAAAAATTAAGAAAGAAACTTTAAGACTGGCAGCTCTGTTGAGTTGCCCCACACGGTTTTTGCGATTTCCGTCACGGGAAAACAGTGTTCAAAAATTAATGGAAGACCTGAAATGGGTACACATACACCCGTGTAATGTTCTTTGAATATCAGTTTTAAGCAGACATCACTTACGTACGTCGAGCCGTTTAAAAATAAGTTTATTTGCAGAAGTTCTGCACGCCGCTCTGAGGCCTGGGCAGGCGACCACCTGAAGACCGTGCCTTCTTTTTCTACCGTTTTGTGATAATTATTTTTTTAAGATTAAGCGAGAGCAGATATTTAAAGTTGTTGTTGCGGCGGTGGTAGTTTTTTTAAACAAAAATTTACACGATTTTGACTAAAAAGTCAACTAACAAAATGTCGTTAATTACATAATTAACTAAAACCATAGTATTTACGACCTTGAAATAATCAACCAACATGGAAAAGACGATTTTAAACAGAAATTCCAAACATATGTTTTATATCTATTATCGTTTAGACCTGAAATTTAGTATCGCTAAAATAAATGTTTAAACTAGAGAGCATGGCTTTAAATCGTAGATTTAGGTATCCGGGACACTGTCAATTCTAATACACGTCAGGAAGATAATGTGTCGTCTAATGGACGACTTTTACAAAGGGTAACTTCCACCACTTTTTGCGCTTGTGACGGTAAAGGCTAAATAGAATGTAAGAAGTTAATAGAATTAACATGAACTTGGCTAGATAAAAAAAATTCGCTTAAATATTTTTACTCAAAAACGAAGTAATGTCATATTTATAATTCTGATCGCAAAAAAAAAACTTACCGTTTTCATGATCACAAGAGATATGGTCTGATAGTTTTTTTTTTTTTTTTAACTAAAAATTCATTTCTTCCCTTTAAAATAAATTACGCAATAAAAAATCTGAGACTTATTATGTAAGTAGAAGAAACTTAAAAAACGTTGGTTTAAATAGAAGAGTACAATATCGAATAGTTATTGCTTACTGCTTCAATAATTAACGATTCCATAGAATTTTTTTATTTTATTGCCGAAGTCCTAACTAATTCTTAAGTACTTATTGCTGTGACAGTTTGAAAAGAAATTCCTGCTAACGTATGCTGATCCAATAATAGTATTCAATTTCCTTACTTAACTTTGTGAATTAGTTGTGCACTTCTTTTACACTAGCTACAATTTGAAAAGGTGTTCTATAACTTTTCAAAATGTATTTAAATATTTACAATTTCTAACATCTAATTAAATCCCAGTTTAAGATAGAGAGAGAGAAACAGAGGTTTTGGTCAGCACTCAACACAGAGGTGGCGTTGATGAGGGGTAACATGAAGTGAGTATGGAGCAGCGCCGAAATGAAAGTACGGGGAAAGTGGGAGATCCCTGAGAAAACCCGGCGGCCAGCGGCATCGTCCAGCATGATTCCCACACACGAGAATCTGAGGACCGCTCCCGCCGAGAATCAAACCCGGAACATAATTTAGAAGTTTTCAAAACGAGATTACTCAGATGTTTCGAACAATTACATTGAACCATACTAAATCTCTGCACTTTAATAATGTGACAGTTTATGTCTTCTTGGCGATTTATAGTATTCGTAAAACAGAGTCTGAGCCAGTTCCCACGAAAGTGAAACAAAAAAATATAACGTAATTAATACTGACATTTTCTGGTTGTAAATGTTAACTGGGTCTAAATCGTTTAAGATAATCAACATTCTAACCAAGCCAAGCTCCCTTTAAGCGCTAGTGTAAAATCGAAACGGTACACACCCTCGCTCAAGTGAAAAGTTTGTAGGACCTAGTTACGAACTTAGATGGCAACGTCTGAATTGGAAGTCGTTGGGGATTAATGATTGTTGCGTAGTTTCGAAAGAGTAAAATGTAACGGAGAGAGAGTTACGACGTAATAAAAGTTAAACAGTCGTAGGACCCAAACATTTATCCTTCTGCCTTCATTGTCGGTACTGGTGTCTCAAACGAATTGCTGCGTAATTTCTTTGAAAGTTGAAAACACAGTAAGATCGACATTGTAACGGGAGGCATTAAGTAACTACACTGAGAAAAAGGATTTGTTGAGTTATCCAAACATTTGTTTGTATATGTGCAACCAACAATGTAGTGTTGATTCAAACAAATATTATGTTGAACGCCAGATTTTGTTAAATCAACAATATTGAATTATTGTTTCAACGTCTGGTTTAGTTATTTTAACTAAATGAGATTATGAAATAACATGACTGCTTTGTTGATCTAACAAAAAATGGTTGTCAACTAAATATTTTTTTAAAACAACACTACATCGTTGTTTGCACATATATAAACAAATACTTGTTTGAACCAACCAATTTTTTCTCTCAGTGTATGCAGTTGTGCAATATAAGACCTACGTGTCCTCAGCGGCAGAAATCGTTTGGCGCTTTGCATGCGACAGACGTGATGTTACGACGGCGAGTGACTGATTGTTGCAGAACACGCACGCTCTTAACTGGAGTCAGTGGGATTTCAACATATTCAGAATTTTTTTAAGTTTTTCATTGACGAATATGTTTCTGTAAATGTTGACGAATAAACAGTTGTTATTGGGCATTATGTCTCGTCGGCAACGAGGTACGAAGAGACGGTCACACACAACTCTTGCACAAGGACATAATTGGAAAGGAATTGGCAATGTCCTATGTAACAAAAACATCCCAGAATTCAGCAGGAGTAATTCTGAGAAACCAAGAAAACTAGAAATCAGGACGACAGGTATTCGAACCCAGTCCTCCCGAATGCGATTTCTACTTCCTACTGTATCACCACCTAGCTTGCTACTGACAAAGTAATTATATTGTAAACATGTAAGATACTTTCTTACAGAATTAGAATGTAGTTTTCACATAACAGATTCAACAATTCTGCATCATCTTAGCCTAAAAATAATAATTTTCCGTTATTTACTAAGCATGCAAACAATATTTTTTTACTGTTCGTTTGGAAGTGAATTACGTGATTTATAAATGAAATTTTCTGTACAATATTATGCACAGAACATGGTAGGTAAGTTTTCTTGTGTCATAATTAAATTCTTGAAATTTGAAGTTTCGCTTTATATTTCTCTGTAAAGTATAGCAAGGTTTTTTTAAATTTATTTTATTACAAACACTTCAATAAAAAAGAACAAAATTAACGAACCGTAAATAAATACTTTAAGAGTGGGTGGTAGAAAAATAAATGCTAAAACCATGAATTAATTTCTGCGCTTCTTTCGAAGCCAATATGGATAAAATATTCAATGACGATCCTAGATAATGGTATTTGCCAACTTCATGAGAAAACATTTATCCAGAATTACTCATTCGTTTCGCGTGATCTCTTGCGCCGCAGTTAAATGCACGAGGTTCCGGCGTCAGAGATTGTGCCTCAGAAGTTCGTAACACTGGAAACAATTTTGTTTGAAACGTTGGCCAAAACTATTGTCTAGGATTGCTATTGTTTAATTTTCGTAAATTGGCTTCAAGAAAACTACTGTCATAGATTAATGCTTTTAGCGTTGAATTATGTACCTCGCCCTCTTAAGGCAAAACAATTTTCCAAACGTTCGCCTTGATGTAGAAGTTAGGTCGTCATCGTAATACGCAAAAGGTTTTCGTCAGTTCAATTTGCGTCGGGAAAACGCAATATTTTAATATTATGGTGCACGTTCTTTCTTCAGCTCCGGGCGTCGTATAGACTGGAGCTTTACATTAAATTAAAAACTGCACAACTTTTATTATTAATAAAGATACAAATTGTTATTATTGAATGTTTCTGTTTCAATCAGTAAATGTGTTTACCTGAAGCAATGTGTAATTTTCGACAAATACTTGAGAGAGCAGTTTCAAGAAACTAAATCAGTAGAAAATGTGAATATTCAGCGTTTCCAGTGTAAGGTACAGACTTTTTACAGTGCTGTACACGCTTGGTATAAAGTACAGACACTTATAGGAAGTTGTACACGTCTTGGTGCACACAACATGGGTCAATGACTGCGGTGAAGAAGGGAGACAGTGAACTTCTTGTGACCAATCACGAACAATCGGCGTGCGACGTCAGATACACAACTTCTTCGTGTAACTTAGCAATATTCAAGTAGTAAACAGTGGCCCACCGTGGTTGTGTTGCAAGGCATGTGGTGTTATGTAGTGACTATACTCAACACTGAGTTGTCTGTGGGACCATTAGACTAGTAGGAGCAGGTACAGTCGTCTTCATGTAGCTTATAAGAGGCAAGGAATATACACTCCAATAATATACCTCGGTCTATACAGCACGTGTTTATTTGATATGACATGTAGGCACATTGAGTCCACGTGCTCAAAGTATATAGTCGCAGCTTATATTGAATGCCTTGGAACACGACCACAATACGCCACTGGTAATAAAACAAACAAGAATATTCTACATCATGACCTTTCGATTACCTCGGCAGTAATTTAGAGTGTGATTTTCTCGTTTGAGGCGTGGAGACAAGGGGGCGATACGTGTTCGGCTGCCACGCTCCACGAGAAAAGCATCGTCTCTGACGGCGGCTCTTTTAACAAGCGTGCATTTTTTTTTTCATAGTATTGTTTTTCCTATGGAACTTTTTAAGGTGTGACGCTACAATTACATTTCTGGATTGATTGTATTGAAGGTCATCAAGTGTTTCAAGTTTTGTGTTTTACGACATTGGGCGATGGGATTTTTGAAGATTCAGTAGTCTGAAACAGCTGTCTTAGCTATTTTGAAGGGTCACAAAATTATGTACCTATAAAGTGTGCAACACTTTTAAAAATTATGTTATCATTGTTTGAAGTGCGTGTTCTTTTCGTTGGAAATGACTTTAGTACTTTAGTGTAAAAAAGAAAATGCGCGACACAATGTAGTCAAATATTTTTTTGTTAGACTTTATATTTTTTTTCTTTGTTCCTTCGTCCGTTCGGTTACTGAAAAATTGTCGGCCATAACACAGCAACAAAATGTTAACCACATAAAAATTGTTAGCAGTTATCTTCCAGGAACCTGAAAAACTTGACAGTTTGTGTAAAGTTAAGAACAACTTGAAATTAGACATCTCAGGCACTACAGTAGTTGGACCACTTTTATTAACACGCGCGGTAGATGCAACATTGTCAGTAACGATCTGACGAGGAAGCAGAGACATTGCAGCACTCACTATGCCCTGAAGCATAAAGTTCACAAAGATATGAATTTATAACACCAAGACAAATGCGGCTCCTAGCCTTGAATTCATGAAAAAACACATTCCAAACATACTCTATGTTTACTTTGATACTCCAATGCGATAGCCTCACAAACCAACTAAACCACAACAGAGATAATTTTGAGTCAACACAGAGTTTCTAACATACACTACGAAAATGTAATATTTATTTGCTACCAGCATTGATTAACGAAATGGAAATCTTGTTACTTTTGCGGACGACCCTTTACTTAGAAACGACCTAACACAACGTCAGTTCAAAAAGGCACTCGGTAAAATAACTTGCTTAAGAATATAAAGAAAGCTCGGTGTAAAAATAGTAGATTACTAAGCAATCCAAATGACCAATTAATAAAATTAACATTGTTCTGATATTTTATGCCTCTGATGGGGAAAATTAAAAGTTTCACTCTTAAGCTAAGATATCCAGAATTCCTACAGGGATTTAATTTTATATGGTTGTCATGGCAAAATTGAACTTCATTAAATTTTTTAGGTAAAATTACCGATGTCTGTTAACCACAAATCAAATATAACGTATGTGCCAATATTAATTCATAAAATATTTACTGGTTCCTGACAATGTAAGAGTAAAATAGTTTCCGTTATCAACGGTTTGAAAATCTCTTTAAGGGGATTCACCAGTCAGGTATTTTTTGTAAAATCTGTGTTTGCACCTACACGTGTAACATCGTAAGTAATTGATATAGGAATACGAGTTTTTTAAGGGATGGTAGAAAAGTATAAACTACGCCATTGCACCTCACTAGCTTCTAATTAGTTGAACTTGTGAAGCGCACCGACGTACCTTGGCACCACCCGGCCCTTCCAAGCCCTACAACAGACATTTGCACGTCCCCCAATTACAAGCAAATTAGATCTGTAACACTGGGGTATTATTACATGTATCGAAAGCCAAAGGATTGAGCTATGCTTGCCAGGATGTAGTTTTCCATTTTGCCTTAAGGCACCTAGGCACCAAAGTGGTAAAAATGGTACTTTTTAGCCAATTTTCCACATTTTTTTCTCTGGAAATATAATCGATAGATAGGGCTAGGAAAAATTCGTGAGTTCAATGACCTACACGCTAGAATCCAATATCCTATGCATACTCAAGCCCCGTAAATTCGTTCCTTGTCTGCTGTCTGAATTAATAGCAGGTAATGGACAAATGGTAGGGCTTCGGTATACACAGAATAATGGATTCTAGCATGTTGGTCGTTGAACTCGTGAAATATTCCTAGCCCTATCGATAGGAAAAAAAAGTATGTCCTGGCGGGCGTAGGATATACTTTTCTACCACCAAAAAAACTCGTATTCTTATATCAATTACTTACGAAGTTATACGTGTAGGCGCAAACACTGATTTTACAGAAAATACCTGACTGGCGAATCCCCTTAATAGCTTCTCTCATAGCGAGGCCAAGAACTTCATTATTTGTAGAGACGTGCAAATTTCGCGTTATTTGGCAACAGGCTAGAATTCACTGTCATATACTCATCCGAACCCACTCCACGACATCGGCTCATCGCACACGTATCTTTGTGTTCTCGCACTACAGGATAGTGGGCATTTTACACTTGACCTTGTATCATTGGTTGGGCAATTCCTTAAGACGCAACACACATTCTGCCAGCCAACAACAAACGGCAGACGAGCACACAGTAAATTGTGTGCTGTCAGAAAACAACGAGAATATTGCAGGTCTATCTCTGCTTATTGGGCAATTGCTGCGCGTGATTGACGAGCGTGTTATAGTTACACGGCACGCCTGTGGTATAGGCAATACGATAGCCATTTACGTTTAGCGTGCTGCAGTCTCCTGGCTATTAACTTTCACCAGCATATTCGTCACTTCCAACTAGTTAACTGGAAAGGAGGGAGGGGATGTGGTGTATATTCGAAACATTGTTTATTGGGTGGTATTTACATTTATATGCGTAGTGTGGCAGTCACTTCTGACATCGTATATATTCTTATTGCACAAAGCGGGTGGATTTCTGTGCATTTCAGAAGTTAAACGTCGTTCTAACAGAATTTATATTAACTTGACTAAACTCTGTTACTGAGAAAAGGTGAAAAACATCTGTCAACATTATTTATTTATATTTTTATAAAATAGACTTGACTTTCATTATTAAAATTCTGGTTACGTTAAAGCATAGAGTAAAACATTGCTTTATTGAACATTAAGTACTGATAGAATGCCTGTATTAGTCTATCATGCAGAAAAGCTAAGACAAAAATATTGACGACTTCAGGAGCTACACAACGGGCACACAATTGATTGCGACGTCAGATATTCGATGAGGACATATTTTATAGGTCTTACGACGGTAAAATTTCGAAAAAAAAAAAAAAAAAAAAAAAAACTTATACAAGAATTATGAGCAAAAATATATAAATTCAAAATGGCGACAATATTTCCTCCTTAGCCTAACTTACAAACAATATTATTTTTTTCTGTTGTACGCGCTGCTAGCTGTACCGAATATTTATCTCTGCACAAGACATTCAGAAACAGTTTTATAACAAGCACATCACGCGAATCCTGGGTTAAATCGGAGTCGAAAATGTTAGTGACAAATTATTGAACAACGTTTTCCGCGCATTTAGTGGCAACACCACTGGAAAGTTCCCTCTTCCACTACACGTCCAGATATTATGTTATATAAGGTTGTTCGAGAAAACTTAGAGTCATGTTTGTACTGCTAGGGATTTAAACACGCGCCCATAATATTGTTGAGGTTAGTAGAATAAAACCATACAAGTGGCCCAATGTAACGCTTTATAAATATATTACCACTAACTCTTAAGGAGAAGATAAGTTACTAAGCATTTAGGCCCTTCGCTATAAAACACTTAAGTATTACTTTAGGAACTTAATGACATTATAAATATTACGTAATAAGATACAGGTTAGTAATTCTAGTCACGGAGAGAGATTCTGTAAGGTTACATTATGGAATTAATTATAACTTTGTTAAATAGTACCTGGATTTAGTTGTGTCGACAGTCCCACCTTAAGGCGCCCGTCTGGCTGCCTTGTAGCCAGCGTTGCAGCGTGCTAGCAGAACGCTTTTATCCAAAAAAAAAATCTACTAAACGTGTTTCTAATGTGTGGATTTACGAAAAGAACAAACACTTCAAACGACCTCGGAATAGTAGTTTTAAAACATTACGGTAATTAGAAAGACCATTTACGAGCTCCTCAAAATGACTGAAAATGGCGTTTTCAATATATTATATCTAAATAACTACTGAAGGGATTCTTGTGAAACTACAATAGAGAGGTGTATTGGACTTTACTTAAAAAATTCCACCAATAAAAATATGGGGTCACCACTGAAAGTGTCAGTCAGGCGAGTGTCCTACGATACCACTGCACAGTGTCTTGCGGTAGAGGCGATACCGCGCCAGATGAGCCGGTCAACATCGCCCTTGGCACCGTGCCTCACTCACACTTACACACGACCACCAGGCTGGCGCCTGAATGACGACGAAGCCTAGGTGAAGACACGGTTATACGGCGAACATATCTGGAAGTCCTGGTGCATCTTGACGTCGTAGTGACCCCGGTGACAATACGGTGCAGACAGACCTCGTCGTTACCGTCACACGCCCTTTTATCATGCCGTGTGTGGCGACTTGCATCCTTGTCGGAGTGAGGGATTCAGGTGTCGCATTGTACCCTGTTTGATATTATCACTAGGGGCCCTGTTTTTCACGGAAAGGATTTTGTGCCAGTTTGTTTCAGAACCTTACGTCCACATCTGCAGTTCTGCATCATGGTTATTGGCAGCGTGTCTATGTGAAGAGCCGTATCTCATTTGTCTGAGCCAATTACAATAACGTTCCTGCAACACCACACGTCTGTGATTTGCCGGTCGAATCCCAAGGCTCCCGAGAGTTAAAACATCTAATCCCTGACCACGAAGCAGAACTGCAGATGTGTGCGTAAGGCACGGAAACGAAGAGAGGCAAAATTATTTTCGCGAAAAAACATGGGTCCCTAATTATCATTTCTTGGCCGACTTTGTTGGTTAGTAAACTATTTCAGGTGGCCTACTTGACAAGGCTTAGATATCTTGTGTTTGAACCACAGTTATTATACTGCCTGACTCAGAACAGTAGTGTATATAGATAGATAGATAGATAGACAGACATATTCCGTGCTATGTTGGCACAAAGTGTGCGTAAAAATGTCATTATACAACATTGTGCCACTTTCATCTTCGTATCCAATTTAGTCCAGAATTCGTATAGTGTGCTCATTTTACAGTTTAATTCAGATTTTTGAAGACGTAGCTCTTTTCTGTCTAATTATCAGGTCTTAAATCCTCACCCCGTTGTTTTGTAGGATACTCGTGTGAAAGTAGACAAAGATAACTCGGCAAAGAGAGAAGCAGCGCTGTAGCAAATTCAGAGGAGGTGTACTCTCTGGGAGCTTATTACGTAACGTGTATGACTGTGAGGTGAGGCAGGAGAGGGGCAGAGGGGTGGTTATGGTCTCTGAGCTGTATGTGGCTCTAGACCCTAGCCAGCTCCTTGCGCTAATTAGCGAGTCATAAAGAGCGCCACCCCACATGGCGCAGCTAATTATCACTACTACCACTGCTGCCTCGCTCCAGCTCACAGCTTCCAAGCATCGCCTTAGCAACGTACACGCCTGTCAGTATCCTAGCTATGACATCGTCCCGTTGTTCATTTCTGCTACAATCATTACAACCCCTTCCTTTTATGGAATATTCTCAGTTAGTTATTTATTCCTTTGTTTGTTTTCAGATGCTTGGGATTTATTTTCTTGTAACTTACCTACTGAATTCCTTGCAGAATTAGGCCTATGTATGTTTACCCATAGGTGATTCTGAATAAAGTGAGCATTAAAAAAAACCTGATTAATTTATATTTTCTGCCTGTTTACATCTTTCCGCCGAATGTAAACATAAATATTGCCACGTGCTTTTATTTACACAGGGTCGTGCAACGTTTACAACTACATTAAACTGCTTCGATAAATTTTATCTACAATGTATACTCATTAAATACACTGGGGCTGAATATATGATATAATCAAAAGTAATCTTAGTTATAAATACCTGCCGGTTAACGTCTTATAATACTGGTTTCTGTCCATCGACTAGTTGATACAACACACACTATTGTCATTACGAATCTCGTAAATGCGGGCGTAGTTTATTTGAATTTGTAACTCAAAACCGCCACTGAAAACACACGACACACGCAATTCAAGAATTCAAATTTCGTTCAGTTCTACTGACACGAACGACGACGCACTTAACAGAAACAATAAATAACGTATTTTCTTAGTATGTGAAAAAAAAAATTGGTTTCTAGGCTGGCAAACGTAAAAAATAATTTAGAGAATACTGATGGTTTCTCATCATTTGGCAATGATGTACATAGCAATTTACAATACTTTTGAATATGTGTGTATACGCAAAACTGACAAACACATGCAAATGATGCAACTTGGCGAAGCGGAGAAAAAGCGGCGAAAACCTAACTCTGATGCCACCTGTCGGTGGAATTTTGAACTGTCTAAAGCGCGGAGCAAGCTGTAACGAACAAGACAACCTAAGGTCGACGATAGCGTCACATTCTTCTGGCGGCAGTTAAGTCTAATTATACTGTAAGTAGACATGTCAATAAGACCATAAGTAAACATTTTGAAGTATACTAAACACAGTGAGGTCGATATCATCTAATGTTCTTTCACTAATGTTGTATTCAAATAGGAAAATACACGGAACTACATGCGATGAATCGCTACCAACCATAGAAGCAGTAAAGTAACTCTTGTTGATGATGGCGTATATGCAATAACGGCTAGTGATTTTTTTCAAAGGTTTAATCTTTAGTGCTAACTTTATCCCGAATGACCTATATGTTGCCAGTTGCAAACACATTACCGGTACTTTGATTACTTGTCTGTTAGTTTGTTTGTATTCTCTGGTTTTTTTGCGGCATATGTCCAAAATAATTCTTTAGTTAAGGGTAAGTCGGAGGCAATGGCGGATCCAGGTGTAGATTTTGGTTGTGGTGAGGGACATTCCTTAAAAATTTGGTCCGTCCAGACCCCGATTCCGGAAATATTTAATTTTTAAGTTCAAAATGGTGTTACTGAAAGCGTTTACTGCGTTCTTATTTGTTACAGTTCCTATTTTCCTTCAGTCCGTATCTCCGATAGTTAAAGTTGATTAATGAAAGATTGATGGTGTGCCCAACTAGCTAAAGAAACCACACATATTTCTGATTGTAAAACAAGTGCCGACGAACCCACGCACTTCGGGTTACGGATTTCGATGACGTTAAACTACTTCAACTGTATGATAGCGAAACAATTAAGTATTATCTCCAGAGCGTTAAATAGGTAATTGACGGAGATAATTTACTGGGGAAACGGCCGCGACAACCTGGAAATCCACTCGACTGGTGACCCCTAGATACGCTGTCCACCGCCCCGCAGTTTGACGACGAAGAAATTATCACTTTCCCACCGGAGTTAAATACGTTCTACTTGCTTGCTTACATATTCGCGTCTCTCCTCTCTAGCAGCCCGCGTACTCCTCTGTTAGTTTTGCGTCTTTTTCCCACCCCAGAGCACATGGAAGTGACGAAGATCCTCTCAGCCAATCAGAGAGAGGCACTCTGCCGCCCGCGTATGCGTGAGTCCGCTATTAAAGGCCTACGTATTTATTACACAAAATAAAGTTGTACATTTTAACATCACTAAATTCCATAAATAACCTTCTGAGTATTGAATACTACTGGCAACATATATTTTTACAATAAGTACCTAGTTACCAGGGGGCCGGGGAAGGAGGGGGAAGAAAGAGCGGGAAGAGAAAGAGAGAGAAAGAAGCAAGAGGAGGGGGACAAGGGCTATTCTTTTGGCTCCAAAGCCCACATGTGGCATTGCAGCTAGCCTCCTAGGTCGCCAGTCTAACGGCACTTACTGACAAAAACTATAATTAACATATGTGAATTTTCGCTAATTACATTGCCACATTCGATAAAGTGGCGCTTGGCGGGTTACATTGATACAAAACAAGACATATTTATTGTATGATTTATGATAGTGATAGTTTTATTTGGTTTTACAATTACTATGGATTGCGTACCACATACCCCTTGATGTTTGACGAGTAAGTCGTACCTGTGTATACCTATGACAACTGCACTGTAATAAATATTTACGTTGATGCCAGTTCATTATAACTATTGCCTTTACAAAATAACGCAATAAAATGTCTTGAATTGTAGCTTTTCACTACATTTTATAGTATTTATGAAACTGTCCCATTACACGTTTCCTAAACAAAAAATTACTAATTTAAAATGTTGTAATACTTTAAGGATAAACTATGTATAAAAGGTGAAAGGGAAGGATCCGTGCCCTCTGCACTCCCACCCCCTGGATCCACTCCTGATCAGAGGGAAGATGCCACACTTACGGAATTTGAACGGCATAATATTTGAATAAATGTGCAAAAATACGATATAATATTATTTTCGTTGTATGTTTGTATAAGACAGTATTTAACTATAAGTGTAATTTAAAATGTTTTACATAATATTTAACGAAACGCAAAAAAAAAACCGGTATGATTGGTATCTCTCCCCAGCTGGCATCTTCCCTCGAGTGACCGTAAGTCCAACAAATTATTATAATGGGTTTTGGAGAAGCGTGCCACAGATTAAGGTAGTATCATTATGACCGAGATATGTTACTGTCTTAAGAGGGCGAGGTACATAATTCAACGCTAAAAGCATCAACCTATAACTGTAGGTTTCTTGAAGCCATTTTGCGAAGATTAAACAATAGTAATCCTAGACAATAGTTTTAGCCAACGTTTTAAACAAAATTGTTTCAAGTGTTACGAACTTCTGAGGCACAATCTCTGACGCCGGAACCTCGTGCATTTAACTGCGGCGCAAGAGATTACGCGTAACGAATGAGTAATTCTGGATAAATACTTACTCATAAAGTTTGCAAATACCATCACCTAGGATTGTCATTGAGTATTTTATCCATATTGGCTTCGAATAAAGCATAGAAAGCAATTAATGTTTTCAGCGTTTATTTATCTACCTCGCACTCTTAAGGACGAGACAGTACATGCATCGTGCCATCCCCTAGCCTCTAGGCACAAGTCGCTGATCTGACGTGAAGTCTTCTCGATGACAACTCGCCTCTACTGTATTAGACATTCAGTGGTATCCATCACATTTTATGACGTAAAGATAAAGGTGTATTGCACACGCCTATACCTCTTAGAAGATCATACCTTATAAGTACCGCAGAAACACACGTTTACTACATTTTCGGCTGAGTTAAGGGAAACTAACGGATGATGTAAGATGGGCTAAACAAGTTTGTAACGTTATTTGAATGTTATTCCTGAGCAGACATAACTTATGCACGCTGAGCAGTTTCCGAATAAACTTTAACGACAGAAGCTCTACACACCGCTCCTGAACAGTCGGCTACCTTATGACTAACGTGTTTTGTTGTCTTGCATCATCACCATCACTTCATCGGGACTAACCTCAACACTGGTGATGGCAACTAACAAACACACAGTAACAGTAACGTGGGTTGCGATTCCCAACTATTAGCAAGCAACGCCTAGGCAAGGATTTAACTTCAATCCCAACAAACCTGAGTACTAATAACGTCAAATGCGTTGATGAGTGAGTGAGTGTGTCAGTCACTCACTCACTCATCAACGCACATCTCAAACCGCTAGACCTAGAACCATGAAATTTTGAGGGAAGCTTCCTCTGCCCCGTAAGCACCCACTTAGAACGGATTTTTCGAAATTCGATAGTTAAGAGGGTGAAAAGAACGGGTGAAATTTGTTTTCAAATAATCCCTGATAACTCATTAACCGGGAAAGCTATCATAATTTGGTAACTTCAAAATATTGCCCAAACAAATGTATATTTGCGAATTATTCGATTTTGCGAAATTCAAAAATGTGTTTTTCATTGATCCATGATTTCTCCTAAACCATTTCAGATAGTGAGGTAATTTTATCTTTAAAATGATGCTTAAGTGAATATCTGAAAAGTATTTTTAGGATTTTTCGAAATTCGTCCTTGAAAGCTCTTAAAGAATTAAAATGAGTTTTTAATTAATCACATTTATCTCCTAAACCAGTGGAAATATTGAAATGGTTTTCGCTTTAAAATAAATCTTACGTAAAAATAGTAATTTCAGGATTATTCGAAATTCGTCCTTGAAAGCTGTTAACAAAATAAAATGTGTTTTCAAATAATCATCTGTACCGCTTATACCCGTTGAGATATCGTGATGATTTTTTTTGATAAGAATGAAGCTTACGTAAATGTCTACAAATCAAATTTAGGATTTTTTGAAATTCAAAAATTAAGGATGTGAAAAGCAGTAAAATGTTACAGTCTCCCGAAAAAAAGAGGATGATCATGGAGAAATAATTCAACAGTTGTTTATTTTTGCCAACCTACTAATTAATAAACCCTCTTTGGACTGTAGCCTGTACATACGAAAGAATTATCACGGTCTGCCTTTAAGCATTCACTCAGTTATTGTATAAAGTTAGTCGTGTGGGAAGGATGTGGTTACGGGTCCGTATCCCGTGCAAGACTTTGTGATGGGAATTGCTATGACATCATACGAGCATATTGCGCGCGCTCTTTACACTGAGCTAAGACAATTTATAGTTCACTGTTATTGAGTACGCTAGCTGTTAAATGCCTTCATCACATATTTTATCCAGAGTTACTGTTTACATTACATAATTTCACGCGGGCAAAGCCGCAGCCCGGCAGCTATTTTATAGAGAAATAAAGATGAATTAAAAACTAAGATGTTCTGCAATTAAAGTACGCTCAGCGAAATGGACTGGATAAAGCTATTTGTATTTCTGATTTAAATATGTACAGAGAATATAGTAACACCATAAATTAATGTGTAATTAAAAGTTAGTTACTCTTTTCTATAGTACACGCGGACGAAGCCGCAAAGGGACAGCTAGTTTTATATGTTAAAAAGATGAATGTGATGCAAAAGTTATTTCATATTACACGACCTCATGTGCTCTACTAAAGATCAGACAATGCATTTCATCTGACGAAATGTTGTGCGATCTTAACTAAGTATCACATTTGAATCATGGTTACTTGAATACCTCAGGAAGACAGCAGCTTTCATTTCATGCCCGTTACGAATGTTTTCCGCACAAACATGATCAAGCGCACGAGGTATACAATTTCGTTATTCGAGCTCTTGCAAAGTAACCTAGCCATTTCGGAGCTATGATTGCATGTCATTTATTCCTTTACAGGTAAGATGTCCCCAATTTTTCAAGAGTAACACTGTTATGCACATATACACGCGTATGTTACCTACATATTATACACGTTCAACATACGACAGCTATGTGTTAAAAGATATTTCAACGACCAGATAAAGTATGCATAAATTACAAATAATTTTACGTTGATATAATGAGTATGGTCGGTATATACCGATCCCCGTAGCTCGGTTGGTTGAGTGCCCGACTGTGGTGTGAGGGTTTCTGGGTTAGATTCTCAGGTATGACTGGGTGTCAATAAATGTTCATCCAAATGGTCTCAAAAATTGTCTCTATAAAATTGTCTCACAAATATTACTTGGGGTTACTCAAATTAGTCTCATTAAATTGGGAAATGTTGGTGCAGTGGTGATGCGGAATCTTCCGCCTCGCCACTGCATCAAACATTTGAAACAAAATATATATAGGCCTATACACACTATTTTCCACTGACATTTATTTTGAACAAAACTTTAGACTTGCATTAATGCCCTAGTATATGTCAGTTGTACTCATCTGCAAATGGTGCTTTTTAGGATAGGAACTGTAGTTATCTGCTTTAAGTTATACTTTCTCACAACAAAATTGGTTGCTGTAACTGCATTTATGAGACATTTTTGAAGTATTTAAGTTCACGAACATTTTCAAAACACCTGTTTCAGAACACGTGAGAAAAATAGTTACCTAATTACTTAAAATGCTTATATTACTGATTTGAGAAATCAGTTGTTGCATGAAGCATAACAGTTTTCAGTATTGAAAGTTCATATTTTTTAACATAATTATTTTATTATGTCTTTACGATTGCCAAGGAAAAGTCATTTTAAAATTGACTCCATATAGCTCGAGGCATTACGATTATCAACAGCCTTAATTACTGTAAGAACCATACTAATTCACATGGAGTTCCGGTAAAAATATGTTCTAGGTTGCTTAACAAAATACAAAAAAATTGCAATACACATTATGCTACTTGAATTGTGTTCGTTAATTAAATGTGCACTATAATACAACTTTTAAAAAATACGTAATACTCATCAATCGCCTTAATGGAAAAAGCATGAGTACAGCCTACTTCCGGCAGAGTCAAAGAAAACTGGTCGGAACTTCAAAGGGTAGACTTCGCTTTAATTATTGTCGTCACAGCAATACGTATATCACCGCAACAACGTTGGAATCATTTACAATGTTTTCATCGTTCCTCTGATAAATTGTTGGTTCGCTTTCGTAACTTGCAGTGCCTGGTCTGAATTTAAAAAAAATGAACAGAGAAAAAGCGCTTAGAATGAACACTCCTTGTCGGCAAGTTATTCAAGGCTTTATGACTTTATCCAAACACCAATGTAACAGTTTTATAAAATTACAACTCTACACACATACCAAGTTTATTCAGTCATAACGAAATGTGATAGTTTTGCGTGGTGGCAGCTCACTAAACAGTAATCCAAAACTTTGTTTTCCGTTTGTTCGTAGTGAATTATAGTTGGCGTAATCCAACGTTGAAAATAAAGTATAGCAGCTCACGTATCTAAATATAAATTATAATACAACTTTATATTAAGAAGCGACACTTAATAGTGACCAAATATTTTTTTCGACTTAAATAAATGTAATTTTAAAGTCTATGTTTAGAGCACCATTACACCTAGCATACTCAATGGACTACTTAAAAAACATTTAGACTACTGTTAAGGTATTACCTATCTAAATTATGCCTTGCTTTTTAGTTTTGCAGTAGTTTCGAAAATATTTTCTTAACGCAAATTAATACATATATCAAAAATGCATTCTTACTGTTAAAACACTTATATATCATCCTTTGTGTCTGATTGTTTCTGTTGCAATACACCAAACGGATTTTTAGATTTTGCCCCTGATATATGAGATATTTTGTTGTGAAAATAAGCCAAAATTAAGCAAAATAATTTTTTGCTAGCAAATGGTACATTATTAAAAAAACGCTCTAAAACATTCGTTTAAAAATATTCGAGTTATTTGCAATTGTTTGAAGTAAAAGAAATATCATGGCCATAACACACTCCGTCTTGATTCGTCCTGTATACGTGTGTGTATACTTACTTATATAGGATGTTCACAATAAAGTGAGCATTTTTGTAGACCATCTTGTGTAGAATAATAATTTTAAAATATTTTTAACTGTTACCTCAGCTGTTCACTTTTAAGTACGGTACAATCTTTAGAATCTGAAGATTTCTTAGGTTGCCTTGTTTGTTTTGAAAATTAACAGGAAACTATCAATTGTCTTAAAGAAAAAAACTTGAATTTCGAAAATGTTTGCTCTATCCTGAACCACCTATAGCAATGTTCTCAGCATGACACAGCAATAGTTGCTTTGTTCCCTTACCACCGGAATTATTTTCCGACGTGTGTTCGAGCGTCTTGGTTATGACTTTTAAAATATGCGTTCAGTGCACTAGTCTCATAGGCGAGATGTAACTTTCTGCTCCTAACTTTATTTAATCACAACACTTAACTACTCAAAATTAACAGTTAAATATGTCCATCACATAATGATACATATTGTTGTCAAGCAGGTTGTCCAACAGTTTAGTGCGAGACAGGCGTGATGTTATAAGAGCAAGCGAAATTAATTGCACCTTAACATATCAACTTTTGCCCGGGGTTTGAGAGTTTAACAACCTACGCCTGCACAGTAATATAATTTTACTTACGGTACCTGCTCACAAATCTTGCTGCCACGAAGTTTAAATTAGTAATCTATGTTCTAAAAAATCCCTTTAAAGGATAAATAGTAATAATTAATTTAAAAAATAAAAAAAAACATTCTAAGCAAAAATTTCTCGAGGCTTTCTGCCACAGTTAGAAGTTTTGCACAAATCTATGTTTTGTGCCTAAAACTTGTCCTATCGCATGGTTCAGGGTTTATAGTTCCAGGTCTGTGTGGCAAAGGGTTCAGGATTGATTCGCAAATGGGGAGGAAAATGTATAATTACCTCCCCGTTTTCAGGACTGGTTGTTGTGTTGTCAACTTATGCCCAGCCCACGGTCGTAGAAGAACAGGTCTGGATACTCTCCTATCTAACAATGCATTTTGCTTGACCCCTTTGTTGTTTGGCTGTAGTTCGTCAAGTTACCGAGAATGTCGTACTTTTTGGCGCTGTTTTCCGGGCAGTCGGACTCAAACTCCGTCCACTTTTTTCCATTGTTAAATTTATAAAGTAAATAAAGATTGCTGGAGCCTTTTCTTAAATTTGTGAGCGAAGAAAATATTTCATAAATTGATAAAAAATACGTTTTGACAAATTGTTTATCTTAGCGGAAAGGAAGTGGGCGGAGTTTAGTCCGACCGCCCTAACATCAGCGCCAATAAAACACAATATTCTCGGTAACAATGGCGAACTGCCGCAGTTACATCCTCGCATAGTCGCGCCACAGATGTTCCCCTGAGGTTCCAACCAGTCTCCGGACTGCTAACTCACCATGATCATCTGAAACGTAACATTAATTTTCACATTTGACAAAGTTACAAGGCAATAATTTTCTCCGAAAACTTCATTTTTTCGCAGAACTTCTTGCGAAATTAAATGTTTTAGTTAGTTGTCTTTAAACGTCAACCATTTAGAAGTAATTATTTTAGAATGTATTCCCCGTTTCAACTCCATGCCTACAAGCTCAGTAGGAAGAACGCTCATGTATTTTTATTCATACTCTTTTTGATGAATATTTCAGTAGCTTCAACAGTCATTTTGTTATTCTCTAACTCTCGCAGTATTATAAGAAGATAAATGTCGGAACTGCAACTAGTGTTTAGTAGGCCTACTATTTACTTTACGACGTTTCAGTATAGACATCACATTTGACTAATCCAAAATATAAAACTGAATATCTGTTTGCTTTTTGTTTGTCTTCTATACGATCATATACCCTTCATCCGATTGCGATGAAATTTTGGTGAGTTGTTCGTGCGCGTGCCCGGGTAGGTTTCTGCCAAAAATTATAATTTTGGGGGAGGAACAATACTGAATACAGGGGCAGAACGGAGTATCCAAAAAATTTTTGTGAAGCAATTTCTCAATTTATTAACGATCCTTAACGTTGTTTTACACCATTTAGCCGTTTTATGTGCTTTTTTGTTTCAGATCTTCGTATTAATTGGAAACCCCGCGAAGTCGTTAGTACCAACTAGTAATACATATATATAATCACAAATATTTAGGGCTCAATGCTGATTTCGGCATGATTATACATAAAAACTTAAAGTACACAATATATATATATGTATATATATATATATATATATGTTTACTGTATCGTGAAGGTTAATAGCTCAAGCTCTGTAGTCTTAGTTTTGGTGTTTAACTTACTATTATTTCATACATACAAACATTCAAAGAATCTGATATGGCGTATTAGGCATATCCTTGACAGTCCCCGCAAAAACCTTTTCCCGACAAGACAAACGTATAATATTATTTCCGTGGTATGAAATGAACAAACACTTCGAACAAATGTATCTGGACAGCCACGAGAAACTGTCTATAAATATTTCTCAGATATACTGCCCAGCAGCAGTCATTCTTGGAACCTGTCAGCTGTCGGTCCTGTGTCTATATGTCTCCGGGAGAATTATTTCAGTGCTATGTTCAGTGTAACTGACATGGACAGGCGAGGTGTGGCATGCTGACGCTATTCCGGTACTGGCCGCAAGTGTTCGATGTGGCTGAGATCGGGGATATGGCAGACTATTTTAGGAATCTACGAACACAGAGTTCTGTATGGCAAAGAGCATTTTTATAATGAAACGTGCAGTTATTTCCGAACTGTACTACTACGACCGACCACCATGAGTGAACCGTGCCTAGCTGTTGGTCGACGGGATTTCTCAAGGATCTCCCACTTCCATCTGCTCCTTCACTCTGGCACTGCTCCAAACTTCACAAGCGCTGGAAAACCTCGTTGCCACACGATGACCTCGTCAAAATTTCCTTAACGGCCTTGTGTCTTTGCAGTGCCCTGTTGAGACAACCAAGTCTGCGATTCTGTGGTGGCGTTATTTCAACTTTAATTCTTAAGGCCCTGACCAATTGCACCCTGTTACTTCAATTAGCACATGTACAGTTAAATCAATCTGGGCACTCATCTGTACATTCAGGATGTTAAAATATGTATGTCGCAAACTACGCGAGATGATTCCTTGTAAAATGAAGCAAAGTTAAAGAATGGTAGTTTTGGTTGACGCAATTCTTTAGCTCGGCATCAATTTTTATATTCTTAATATGCTGAATTTATTGTAGCCGAAATATACCTTAAACATTCAACTGTTATACTTGTTTTGTAGAGTAGGGTAATATAATTCACGCGATAACAGCAAATTTCGCATTTCTCTTCTAAAAATTAAAAAAAAAAAAAAAATATATATATATACCTATATATAGTAATCCAATAATGTGATGATTAAATAGCGATATTGAAAACCAAAATCTATTAATCTAAACAAAAGCAAAAATTAATTGATATTGAAATTCCAGTTGCGGTTTACTAATAACAATATCTGCGATCAATGAAGGAAAAAAAATGATTTCACATATTTAGATAATGGGGTTGCTCAAACCTGAGCAGTATGGGACAGTTACCATACTCCCGCCTTGTAAGTATGCAAACTTGTACATTTGTTTAAATACAAGTCTATGTAACTCCAGTATACATTCGACTGTTTTCGAAAAATGTAGGATTGCTACCATGGGAAAAAAATTATACCATACCTAATTTCTTAGCGCGACTATACGCACGTGTGGCAAATATACTAACTATTTTAAGAGTGTACTGTGGATCGCGTATTGCCCTCTCGAAAGGCTCAATTTTCTCGAAAATGATTGACTAGAGTGTGTTACAACTAGGTGAACGTTTTTGGATTTTCTGACCTCCTGCTACAAACTGTGTCACATAAATTGATTTGGGGTAACTTTATACTATCTCAGGGTAACACTGTAACAGATATTTTCTTTTATAAAGTGACTATGGTCTTCAACCACTAAACATACTCCATGACTAACAAACGTATTCATTAATTACATAACCGTATTCATGAAAACTTCGATTGTTTATTTGAAATTAAACTAGCCTGTTGCTTAAAGGTTTCCTTGCCTAGTACTGTAACAGCCTTTAAAAAATCCATACCAAAGTTGAAGCTTGACCAACCATATTATCTACTGATGATATACGTCAGTCAAAAACTTGCATTAACTAATTTTGCTTTACCTCATTTTTTACAACACTGAAAAAAAAATGTATTGCTCACCACAAAATATTTTGTCATCTTGGACCTTACCACATTTTTACTGTGATGACAACAAAAATTGTTTGTTGCCACCGATAAAGTTTTGCAATGACTATAAAAATGTTTTACCGCTACAAAAAAATTTTGGTGAGGTCCATATTGACAAATCACTGTTTTACCACCACAAAACCGTATTTTCTGTTACACAAATCATCTTGAAAAAAATTTTAACATATTTTCATGAACTTACTGCATAATAACTCACTGCGACAACTGCTACAACTGTTAAAAGAGCAGAATAATCTATGTTGGTCAGTTCTACGCGAATCTGATAGAGTAGAAGGTACAAGGATAATTAGTGAGCTCAAACCACCCACAGACGCCAGCCACGGGGTCGTGTTATGACGACACCTAACGCAGAGCTTCAACATTGTGCCTGACAATTCAAGTTTCTGGGAACGCTGGCAAATTGATGATCGACAGCTAAATGTCACATCTGCCGGCACGGAATGTCGCCACCTGCTCCGGGGCTTTTGTGAAACTATTGTACTCCAATCTAAAAGGCATAATGCAAAGTTCGCTCTTTTTAATTCAGTGCTTCGAACACTGAACTTTCTTTGATTTTATTCACAACTACCAAGCACAACGTACTTTTTTTTTTTAATTTTTTAGCATTTGAAAGAAAAAAACCAAGTCAATGTACTAAAAATATTACGCTATAAATGCTTTACTTCTCTATACCGCTTACATAAACTGTTTAGACAATAAAGATTGTTCTATCTTGCGGACACTGTTAAAATTTGCCTGTGGCTATACAATATTTTAAAAATTACTTTTAATGTAGATTTCGGTGAGGTCTTTTTGTGTTTCCAGTGTACTTTTGTTAGTTGGTTTCCATCGACCGTAGAAAAAAATTTCTGGTCAATGACGAGACACTCATTCGTGATAAATATCCGCAGAATTTCATACACAATTTGCTTGCGACGGAAATGAATGCATATAGTTCTTCTGAGCAATTTTAATTAATATTTTGTTATTTATTAGTGAACTTTACACTGAATGAAATGCAAGGAAATTACAAGTACAAAGTACACCCGTATTTTTACGTGGGAGGTTTTGCGCTCCCTATGATTCACTTTTTTTTTTTATATATGCCCGTAATAGAACAAGGAACACCGAGACTTTGCAGCACTGTGTCGTCGCTTGTGTAGCGTGAGTGGAAGTGTTTAGTCAGATTACAAAATAGGCTGGTTCTTATCTGAAACATATCGTGTGATCTTTGTTGGTGCCAAGGTATGGTATTTTATTCCCACTGACAACCACTACAAAAATCGGATCAGACATTTTCGGTGTACCTTATTTTGGGCCATTTTCTACGTCCATGCGTAGTAAAGAAACGTATGCTTTAGATTAAAAAAAAGGAGAAAAATTATTTGAAACTATTTAGCTCGGAGTCAAATACCTCCCTTACAGCTACAAAAATCTTTTAAAACATATTCGATATTACTGAATTTTTTCTTAGAGAAAAAATTTAATTTTCTTTGTAGGAAATAGTTTTTTTTTATTTAAAGATTGTCACAATCAAACTACAGCAAATTTTACCACTAATGTACGTTAGCTACTAAACTATTTTACTTTGCAACACTGCAAAATAATATGAGAGATTTCATTTGCGGTAGGTGGCAAGTTATCCATGTTTAAGGTCATGATCCATTATTTATACTTATTTTACGATAGTTATTTTTTTTCATTCCTAAGAGACAGCAGATATCTAAAATTTGTTACGCAGTTTTGTTAAAAAAACAGTATTTTAACCAATTTTTATCAAGCCGAAATGCACAGCGGTTTCAGCTAATTATGTAATTAAGGAAATTCCCAATTAATGAACAAATTAGACAGATCTATATAATTTTTTACTACAAAATAATATAACTTATTACATTGTAAAAACAATTATTAGCAAAACTGTGCAACAGTTTTCCAGTATCTGCTGTCGTTTAAGAATAAAGAATTATCGTGAAAACAATAGAAATTGTGGATCATGGCCTTAAAAGAACCAAATATGTGTTGAGACAAATTGTTGTTATAGTGTGATAGTTGAGACGTAGTAATTAGTTTTACAGTTGTGGCTGGCTTGTTTGCAGGGTCGTGTGATGTGCCGCTGGGGTTGGAGGATGGCAGTATCCCTGACTCTGCAATGAGTGCCAGCTCGTCCTACGTACCCAATGTCGGCCCACACAATGGCAGGTCAGTTATACCCTATCTTTACTCAATAATTATACTCTACCTTCGCCGGATATGATTCACGTTTCAGCCTTAAGGGGAATTGTTAGACTATTTTCTAATATTTTCAATTTTTTAGTCAATAAATTTATTCAAATTTTATTACCAAAATTTTCTTTTCGGCAAAGCATTTAATATATTCTTGGTAAACTGCTTGACGTAAATAATAACTGCATATTTCATTAATTTGTCACGCAGAATCATTACAAGAGAATTAATTATAGGTTAACTCTCAAGAATTATCGTGCAAATATTCTGCATGACAAATTAATGAAAGATTTCATTATTATTTATCTCAAGCAGTTTTTTTAATATATCCTATGCTTTGTCGAACACAAAATTTTGATAATAAAATTTAAATAAATGTAATGGCTCAAAAACTGAAAATACAATAAAATTACCTAACACTCCCTCTTAAGGGCGCAGTCACCTCAGTTTTCAACGTATTATTTTTATTTTTATATTGGTACCATATGTTTTTTCTTATTTTATACATAAATTGCGATTAAATCTTCCTCTAGGAAATATTTGTATCCCTCATAGTTTTTGCGTAATGAGTCGTAAACGTTAAAATTTGGACTGTTCTGTTTTAAGTACGCCACTAATACCAACTGACATACCAAACTGAAAAAAAAAATCACAATATTATAACAATGTTGTAGGCTATCATTTGACATATATAAAAACAAAATTATATATTTTTTGTATTTCTAAAAAAAATGTTGATATTTTTTAATTTCCATTTCAAAATTCAGCATATTTTATTAAATACAAAAGTATTTTATTTTTTGTTTTTATATAAGTCAAATCATAGCCTACAACATCGTTATAATATTGTGATTTTTATTCAGTTTAGTATGTCAGTTGGTTTTAGTGGCGTACTTAAAACCGTAAAGTGCAAATTTTGAAGTTTACGACTCATTACGTAAAAACTATGAGAGATACAAAAATTTCCTAAGCCCTATGCGACATGCTGCGTTTGAGGCAAAGAAACAGATAGGAGAAAAGAGCTATCCTGCGTCAACTATACCGTATCGCCTTTGAGCGCGGGGCGCGAAAACGGCGTACAATGTTTTTGTCGTTGGCTATTTGCTATGGGACTTCCAGCGGGCATCCTATTTTTTTTATTTTTTTTTTATTTTTTTTTTACGGAAAGTGCGTAGTAAAATCCAGCGCGGGCTTGTCTCTTTTTGTTGTTCGATTACAGTTGGTATTTTTGCGGCAGTCTGAAAAAGCCATTTTTATCCATTTTTAGGTTCCTTGTAGCCATGTTTTTAAACATGATGTCTAGAAAACTAAAATATAAAAGCATAGTTGTAAATTAAATTTAAGTTATTTTCGTAGATAAGGATACAGAAAACAAATTTTTAGTAGTGTTTCTTTAAAAAAAACTTTCTTCTAACACGATGCAGCATTTTATGCGCCAGATATATATGACTTTAATGGAGGATAGTGCGTGACTATATATAATTTAAAGTTTTTCCCCACTACACGCATTCCTGAAGGCGTATCAACATTTTCGACAGTACATACTCTAAATGATAGTCTACCACACCTCTTTACACTCATATATACAGTGAATAACATTAATATTATTTGGCATTAAACACAGTCTTTCTTATCTCTCAGCAACTGTCAGATTATACGGAAGGAAATTTATTAGCCATCATTGTGAAACGGTCAAATGTGAGAAAAATGCACAAAAAAAACGTAATTTTAAAAAAATCTAGGATAACTATTGGAGAAATGTATCAGACATGTTGTCATAATGTATTTGCCCCTTGGAAAACCTGACCGAAAACGTAACCTAACCTAACGTAACCCAACCTAACCCAACGTAAACCAACCTAACCCAACGTAAACCAATCTAACCCAACGTAAACCAACCTAACCCAACGTAAACCAAACCTAACCCAACGTAAACCAACCTAACCCAACGTAAACCTACCTAACCCAACTTACCCCAACGTAATCTAACGCCTAACCTGGCCTGTTGATCTCACCTAGCCTTACGATCCCATTACCTAATTTTACTATCAAATAACCTAAATGTACAACTAAATAACCTAAATGTACAACCAAATAACCTAACTTTACTACCAAATAACCTAACTTTACTACCAACTAACCCAACCTTATGACCAACTAACCCAACCTTGCGACCTCTTAACCTAACCTTGCGACCCTTAAATCTAACCTTGCAACCCCTGAACCTATCCTTGCAACCCCTGAACCTAACCTTGCAACCCCTGAACCTATCCTTGCAACCCCTGAACCTAACCTTGCAACCCCTGAACCGAACCTTGCAACCCCTGAACCTAACCTTGCAACCCCTGAACCTAACCTTGCAACCCCTGAACC
>PNEQ01007297.1:0-11004 GCA_003012365.1 Medauroidea extradentata | reverse complement strand
GACCGTTCAGACATTTTCACCAACAAAATTAAAAAGTTAACTTACATTTTACGTTTTCATATCACGCTCGTATACACTTCTCGAAACAAACAGGCGTAAAGAACTTAACATAACCGCACAAGGCACACATTTACCGTTGTCAAAAATACGGACGAACGTAATATTTCGACTTGTTTTGACTATAAATTTCACCGTTGTTTCAAATATGTTAGGCAGTCCATCTTATTGTAAGAAACGTTTTACATACTGCAGGTTGTGTGTGTAAACACAAACATTGCCGTATTTTCAGTAAACTAACAACAAACATGTTGCCACCAACAGAAAAACGTAATTTTTTATGTTGATATCCAAATTATTTTCAATAGATTTAGAACACGTATATTGCACAAATTCATTTTGTTCTATTGTAAATATGCGCTTTTACTTTTACATTTCCATAAAGTGTAGTGAATAAATTGCAGTAACGTCAAGAATTTTGGGAATTTTCTTCCGCCATTTTGTGCACTTCCGAGTACAGCCGAAGGCAGCTGAGCGCAAGCACATGAGTCGGAGAGGTTACGTTTCGCCTTGTAAATACGTATCTCATTCTTGTTACGTTTTTTGTTTACATATAAACAGTTTTTTTGAATTTTGTTAACAAGTGGAGTGCACTATTTTTATTTTAAGGCCTGTGAAATGTATTTATAAATTATTGCCGTAAGTGTCGCGGCCTTCAAAATCTGTTCCTTCACTTGAAGAATGCCTTGGAATAATAAAGAAGGTAGAGAAATGTCCCGGTGAAAAGCATGCTGACATCACAAATGTCTCGGATTGCCACCTTTGACGTTAAACTAGATCGTTGGTAATACAAACGAAGCTACGACCATATTCAATACACACATAATTGAAGCAAATTTCCATGTGGTGGACATTATTAAAAATAATTTTTGAGGTTACGTTTTTAATTTTTTTTTAAGTAAGGGGGGGGGGGTTGCGTGTTTCCCACATGTTTCGTTTACTCGGATGCATCGTTTTTTCTCATTGGTCCCTTGAAAAACTATGGATAGAGGTTTGACTGTACCCACTTTTATTAGTACCACGTAAATGCTTATAATAGCAACAGGCTGCAACAGTTCTTGCACAATAAAAAAACTGAATGGCTGTACTGAAAGGTTTTTAAATCTTTGCCGTGTACATTCACGTAAATAATACGAGTTGTTCTGCTGTGGTCTGAATGGGCTACGCGCAAGACAAGCAGGATGAATCACACACATACGAGCTGCCCGGAGGCGAGCCAAGACCAGTGGCCCGGCCAATCCCCTCCCCTTCCTAAACAACCAGACCGAGCGCGCCGCTCTGCCACGCATGTTATGGTGGGAGATTGTGGGATACTATTTTATTTGGACGACACGTTTTTAAAATATTATTCCAATGAAAACTTTTTTTTAAGTAGGTAATTAATCTACATACAGTAGGATCTCGCTATAGCGAGCTCGCTTATAGAGAGATCTCTATTATAGCGAGGTATTTTTGAGAAACCATCAAAAAATTACAAAATTATTAAAAATGTTATGAAAAACTAAAAATTTTTGCACAGCAAGATCATGTGAAGCAGGCTTGCGAAAGTTTCTTGCCTGTGTGAACCAGGCTTGCACGGACTATAGTGACGGTGATTCGTGCCACTTACTTTTGTAATCAGTTTGCAGCGCGGCTTCTGTCCCACTCTTCCCCCCCCCCTTCCTTGCTCCTGCGCACGTGCCACATTTCTTCCACCGCCTTGCTACCTCTCCGCACGCGCCTTTCTGCCATCCTCCCACTTCAACCCTGCCGGCCAACAAGCACGGCTCAAAAAATAGAATCCCACCATTTCTGGATTTCCCCTTTTTTTACATGTCATCCTTCTCAATATTCACATTATGTTTTGAGGTCATTGTGCTTTCAACTGTGCTTGGTTTGAAAAATTCTATTTTTAGCTAAACTTAATACTATTGTGCTTAACTATTATTGACAACCTCACCCTATTTTATTTGGATTTAGATTTTGGTAAGTTTTTGGATTACATTTTAACCCCTGAATCTACGTACTAATATATTTGTGTGAGATACAGAACTTTAATACGTTCATAAAGTGTCCCACAACATTTAAATATCGTAAAAATGCTACATCATGTACGCAATACCGTGCGTAAGATACTGCGAGGCGCCAAAGACCTAGCAACAGCGCGCACGAGCCAGGTGGTCTGGCTGATGTCGCTACACGGCACGGCCTGATGCGCCACGCTACCTCTCCACCCTACAGTTACATTGCCAAGGACGCGCACTGTGCGAAGAGGGAGTGTCGCCACAAGCTTTGATAGAATTGTATTTGATAACACTATTTCTCGCCCGCACATTCGACACAGCATGGCTTCTTTACAGCTCCCGCCCGCAACGCATCATGCTAACGATAATCGCACGCACCTGACCTAGCACATTGCGTAACGAAGCAGATAAAAGCTTACAACACAATACTGTCTGCTCTTGTGCACTGCGAGTGACGCGCTAGTAGTTCCTGCAGCACACAATGCGCGGCGCGCAAAAATACAAATTCTTAAGCATTTCATATTTATATTAAAAAGTTAGCGAAGTGTGTATGTAGTAAACTGTGTAATGTTAAAAAAAACCAGCTGCCCTAGAATAGTGATATGTTATTGTTCTATAGGCCCAGTGTGTTTAAAACATCTGGAACTTTTGTGCCTTTACTGTGATTAAAAGTAGTAAATTGTGGCATTTTAACCACTTGGACACACTAAGTGATGAACAGAATGTAAAGTTCTAACAACAGTAATTGGAAAGGAAATTATGAGACACTAAATTCAATGCAAAGTAAGAGAAAATCAAACTGGTTGACCTTGACAACTTCCGCTCACTCTCTGGCTGGCTGGCTGGCAGCTGCTTATCTGTGACACGCAAGCACACACTGCATCCCCATGACGTGCCATATGCAGCGGTCGCTCACCTCAGCCCTCTTCCTTTGTAATATTGGTTAACAGCACGCGCTACTCCACCCTTTAGCAAGCCAGTTCTATAAATAAAACAGCTGTCAACTGTGTAAATGTAGGTGAGGCGACAAGGTCGGGCAAGATAATGTGTTTCGATAAGAAATGCATGACTCGCATGTAAACTTTTTTTAATTTTAATCATTGAAAGTAGGCTGCATCTTAGACTCGATGGCTTCTTAGATACGAGTGAATACGGTATTTTATCCCATATCTGATAAGATAGTCATTCTCGTAATTTTTGAAGCAGCCAGTACAGTGTTGTAAATGTCAGTGGAAGTGATGGGGTGGTATGTTGGCCTTTCAAATTGAAAAAAAAAATAAATAAAAATAAAAAAAAGCCTTGAAATACTGGTCTTTATTTTCGTTTGTTAAGAATGCAATTTTACAGTGACTACCGTATTTACTTGCATAATGGTCACTTCCTCGTTTTGAAATGATTAAAAATAGTATTTTAAAAATTTCGCATAAAGGCCACACCAGTTTTTCTCCCACCCCTGAACACAAAAACAGGGTTCAAAGCTCCCGTTACTGTCAACAAGGCTATGACCTTAGGGGGCATCGCCATCTGTGCCCGCTAAGGGTTTAAAAGGGGAGGGGGAGAGGAAGGTCACGTGATCATGCGGAAACAATGGTAAACGCAGCGGACCAGTGGACCTGCAGTCACAGCTACCTTCTCTGTTTCACACTCCACTTGGGTGGTCACGGAATGACCTGGAGGGGGAAGGGACGTGAGGTAGTGGTGGTGAGAACGCAATGTGATGCAGCAGATGATGACTCACTGCGCTGTTGCCAGCTAGTCAGTTTGGAATACTACCCAGCGCTGGCGCCTGGCGGCCAAGCCGGCACATGTGCACGTAAACACACGTTAAGCCAGCTGGTCATCGGCGAATCGCAGGAATATTCCTAATATTTCTACGCAATATTAATAAATGTTAACAAGTCAGTCCTGTTAAATGCAAATGCAATTTTTTTCCCACACAATATTTTTTTCAATTTTTTTTAAATCACCTCATTATGGCCGCAACCCATTTTTTGGGGCAAAAGTTTGGTCGAATATGTGCGGCCATTTTACGAGTAAATACGGTATTTGTTGCTATTTGGTTTGAGGCGATCACGCCATGCAGCAGCAGCAGCAGCAGCAGCAGACGGCCATACCGTGCCAAGACACTGCGGCAGAGTGACTTGAGTTTTGGACGATACTGCGGCGGCCGAGTTACGTCCCCCGCAAACTTACTTTATGTGTTGATTGCGAAGGGCACAAGCCAACATTTGTAAATAATACATGATTGAATTAATACAAAACGTTAATATTCCCTGTTGTAACAAGTTGATGCAATTTTAGGGCACTTTTCTTGTTTTGGGGGGTCAAAATCTACCACTCTTGACAGCGAGGTCTCGGCAATAGCGAGGTTCGAACCAGGACCCATAACACCTCGTTATAACGGGACTCAATTGTAAATTTTATAAAGAAAAATCACACTTAATTTTTTTTATTTGGGCGGGGGGGTCCAATTTTTTTACTTCGGGACTAACGATATTGGCGATCTCACGACACAATTTCCTGGCACCGTGCGATGTCGTTAGATCAAGGGTTTACTGTACTTGTTGGCCATGAATACACAGCTCGTGTTCAACTGAGCACATGTCAACTGGACAGGATGTGTGTGTGTGTCTGGTCATGTGTGCCTAAATGGGCACAAAGGTTAAAAACTTGAAATATGTCTAGTGTATGGGAGTTCTTTATTTTGGTTGCCATTTCATTGCCTGATGCAACGCTACATGACAGCTAAGTTACCCAATTTCTTTTTCTTTTTACTCCGGATTGTGTACCCATTTATTGCCTAGTATGTTGCACAAAATTTAAACTCTCACTTTCCCACAATTTTTTAGTCTCCGATATATCTCTGATATAATATATACATCTTAGGCAACAACCATCATCTTCCTGCATCCCTAAATAGTATTTGTTGGTCCACTGGAAACTTTCAAGACTCCACTAATGTAAACAGATTTAAGATATCAGTTTTTGCATTATTCTGCCATATTAAAACTTAACGTACCCCTGCCACCAAACCCAGAGCGGTTGGCTAGCTCCTGCAACTTAGGGTTGATGGTCTGGTTCGCCTCCAGAAGCACGTTCACCAAGTCACGGGCTTGCTTGCCGTTTGACGGCGTGAAGAATGCATACGACGTCCCAGATGCCTGATTCCTTCCAGTGCGTCCAATACGGTGGATATAGTCCTCAGACGAGTTCGGGTAGTCAAAGTTCACAACAAACTTGATTCCTTCCACATCTAGTAACAGGAATAATCCATCAGAAACGACAACAAATCAAACATGAGCTGCATTTGCCAGCACAATCCCTTCTTTAAATAACTATTGCCAGGACAGGAAAAATTATATTAAAAAAAAAAAGTGAGGGAACATTACTACAAAATGACTTCCATCAACGTACCTAACTACATTCCTCAATTTCTTTGAACTACATAGCAGTAACTATTATTTGCAACTGTCATACCTTGAGCAGTTGACACATTTCGTAATATCTACAGTGTGGTTTCCTTAATAATAATAAAAATTGCTACAGCAATGAACAAATCAAAATGTGAAATCGACACATTGAATGATTTACAGTACTGTCATTATACACTCAAAGATTTTACTTAATGTTTCGTAACTTACAAAAACAGGGATTGTGCAAACATACGCAGCAAATAATACTTACCTGTAGACAAGCTAAAAATTCTGCAACTAAACCTGGCATTCATACAAACAGAAACACTTACCAACCCTAATCCAACAGCTACAGAACACTCTAGCTAAATGAGCCAAGTTCATTCATTTTGACATCTACAAAACAAAGCAGTACAACAACTTTCAGTGCAATTTTCAAGTAATACTGCTGTCAACACTGGTGTTACCACCCACAAAAAGTTACCATTTAAAAATAAGATTCTGAAAAAAATTAAAATGAATGCTACTACACCTGCTGCCAAAGAAACAAATATGCACTGAAAGTTTGCATTGGGATATGTACTTCGACATTTTTGTGTTATAGTTGGTGCAGCGATAGTTGTATCCACCCCAAACAACGGCTCCAAGACGCAGAGGCAATGCCAGATGTTACACAACACAAGGTTTTCTTTACATTTATCATCTCGCATGTGCCTCTGAAACAAAACAGAAAACATACCAGACTGATTAATCATGGCACTGATGCAGCCACAAGAAAACACATGCCCACAGTATGTCATCCACACTCTTTGAACGGTCAAGTGCCAACCATTTTATCTCAATAACAACTTTATAGCAACATATCTCAACTCCGAAAAAAATAACATGTGGCTCCGACTCGTGGCATTAAAACCACCAAGTGTCAGCAACACTAGATCAGAAATTTTTTTTAGACAGTCAACAATTCGAACTACTAACACCTCCCAATTTAAATGTAATCAAAATGTCCACGTTAAAGTAGTTTGTTTTATTCATCCAAGAAATTAATATAGTCAACTGCAAAATCCTAAAATTGAACATACAAAATCCACAATATTGAAACAATATGCCTTACACCAAATCATTAACTTACAGATATTTTCTAATCTGTGCAGTCAACATTCTCAAATGGTAAATAAGGAAATTGTTACACTAAATATCCTCTTCAATTGTGTCAATTTACTTTGTGAATGCTGTACACTTGTTTAGTGCTATGATTCATCCCTGCTGTGAGGATGTTTTTGCATGGATGATATGGATACGTGTTCCCAGTTCTTATGCAATTCAGTTTCCTCCGCAAAGAACCATTTTAATTATCTCGGAATTATTATAAAATAGTGCCAATTTTTTCCAAAACATATACCTTCATAACAGTATTAAATGAGTTAAAAGGCAGTAGTAACATGGCTGTATGCAGTTAACAACCAAATGCTAGAAATGTTGGCTCATCAAAATTTTTCTAACATTACACCAAACTACAACCACTTTCTGGTATGCAGAATAAAAAGTTATGCAATACATGAAAATTTGGCATAAACACATGTTAAATAAAGTGAAATTACGCTGACAAAATATTCTTTTAGATACAAGGAAATACATGTCAACCATTCCAGGGAGTTTTTACATGAACCTGAGACAAAACACTATGCTCCAATTAGTATTAATGGCAATGCTTCAGCAATTATTTGATATCACATAAGTCGGACACATGCAAAACATTTTGTATGAGAAACGTTGAGATAGCATGCATTACTGAAAATTAATCAATTTCATAAATGGCTGGCAACACTTAACCTTAGCACTAGCAGCACATATCTGGACATGTACAGATCAATACGTGCATCTGCACGTACTCCCTTCTACCAGGTCTACTGAAACTTTATGCACAGACTTCAAACACAGTTTCTGTTATGGACTAATTGCAATACAACAGTCCTACTAACTTAAATTAGGAAAACATTTTAATGTACAAAGTTGTGGTGTACAATGCCTGGAGGACAGTGAAGTGCAAACATGCATGTAGGACAGGTTGCATTTAACATACGCATGGATCACGTAGGTCCTGCCATGCAAACTGTCTAGCACACTGCCATATCACAATGCCCTATGTGCTATGTACAGCAAAACTGTGTACATTAATTATATGAAAATCACTTCAAAGCAAGTGTTTAGGACTTGCTTATTTCAATTGGTCAACATAAAATGTGTCTAGTTTGTGTACAAAGTTGCCAAACATGGTGTACTGCATATACCATCTGTACCAAGTGTGTAGACTTACCAGAGCAGTAAACTAGTTAACCAGTCTGGGCAACTATACCACTGCATTACCTATAATCCAGGCGCACATCCCAATCAGAGCTTATACCATACTCACGCCTGAATACCCATCAGGAATTAGCCAGAGGCTGTTTGCATGCAGTAAACCACTGACCTAGCCCACGCGCTGCCACGTCCGTCGCTACCAGGATGTAGCTGCCACCATTCCGGAACTCTGCGCACACAACATACCACGTTTCCTACACAAACTTAACTTTTAATCTGCAACATTAGATTCAATTTCAGTCACATTGTTCAAGGTAATTCCATTCAAACATGAACTTTGTGGCTGCAGTCAGATCCTGATATTAAGAGGTCTTACTTACAATTCCTGAACGTAACCTGAAATCAGTTGCACCATCATACTTCAAAACTTTTGTAAATCACAATCCAGTAAAATTTATAAAAACCCTTAATTTGAGCGAAAATTATGTACAGCATTTTATGCAACACTTTTATAAAATATAGTATGAAAGTTTTTTTTTAAATACAACAACAGTAAAATCCCGCTGTTACTACCACTCAGGAAAAGGGTCGTAAAACTGTGTTTGTCATAGAGGAATAGCAACATTTACGGCTGATTTTGACTCACCCAATACCCCTTCTTACACCAATGAACAAGAACCAAGGGAATCAAAGTACCTCGGGGGCCCTAGGACCCTTGGAGCTACGAGAGCAATATCATACCTGCCAACTTTTCAAAATGGCCATCAATAAAACTCTTCCCGAATGTCACGTTTTTGCGTGAACTGCACGCGGAAATTTTTGTGCCAAATCATATTAGTCCACATGTCTTATAAACTGTACACATAATAACAGATATAATATTTTAAACGTCTCTTTGTTTTTGAAGTAGGCCTAATCAAGACCTAAATATGCAAAAACAATTATTTACAAAGTTATACTTTGAACAATTTCCTGTTCACTTAATACTTTGAAAATCCATCATTCTTTTATAATTCAAAATGTACACATGCATCTTTAAACAACTTGTAAGTACGGTTACAAATATAGTTTCACTAAGTTTGATAAAAATCTGAACTAGTTTTATTTCATGTGGCATGAAATAGCCCAATATTAAACTGAGTTGTGTTTTGAGTTATGAAATACTGCAAGGCAATATTCAACTCTTAGTTACTCATGAAAATTCATGTTTAATTCTGCAATTTCCATGTAGGCCTGTAACTCCAAACAGTAGTTACAGTTAGGTGCTTCATACCATCTTATATAAATTACTAATAAACATCGCGCAAAAATTACGCTAGTAGTAATACTGAACAGTTCGTTTATATAGGTGATTCGGAATAAAGTGAGCACTCAAAAAAGCCCTGATTAATTTCTATTTTCTGCCAGTTTATATCTTTCCGCTACATGACAACATAAACATTGCCATGTGCTTTTATTTACATAGGCTTGTACAATGTTTACATTTACGTTACACTGCTCCGATGAATGTAATCTACAATATCTACTCGTTAAATGCACGGGTGTTGAATATGTGCTATACTCAGTAGTAATCTTAGTTATAAATACCTGCGAGTAAATGTCTTATAACACTGGTTTCTCTGCGTCTACTCTAACGGCGCTGTTACCGTTACGAATCTCGTAAATGCTTGCACAGTATATTCGAACTTTTAAATTAAAACCGCCACTAAAAACACACATGACACACGCAACTCAAGAATTCAAGTTCCTTTCAGCATACTGTAATGAACGACGACGCACGTAGAGATAACAATAAATAACCTATTTTCTTAATGTGTGAAACAGGGGAAAAAATTCTGTTTCTATTTCCAGATACTCAGGCTGGCGATCATAAAACAAAACAACTCACATTACTATTGACTTCACATAATTTATCAATGATATTCATGAACAGTCACTTCTAATACTTTATATGTGTTTATCAGAAACCGATATCCATTACATAACGGACAAACTGAATGACGCAATTCGCTTCCAAGCGGCGAAAACCTAACTCTGGTGCCATCTGTCGGTGAAATTTTAAACTACCTCTGTGGCGCGAAGAATTAGCGGCGTCTGCCAACGACAATCGACTCGGTTGCCTCGCTTTCTGCTTCCGCAAATTAAATAAAATTGTACAGTCAGCAGGTACGTCAGTAAGAACTTTAATAAATATTTTTCAGTATATTAAATACAAAGAGGTCGTTTGCAATTGATGTTATTTCACTAATGCTGTGTTGAAATAAGAAAATTCATGGAACTACATGCAGTTATTCGCTACCAACCATACAAACAATAATGTAACTTGTTAATGTCGACTTATATGCATTAACGGCTAGTGATTTTTTTCAAACGTTAAATCTTTAGTGCTCACTTTATTCCGAATGGTCTATAAGTATCATTGTACATATGGTTCACAATGAGAGAAAATAATTTTTCTTTCAAGTCCGCTACGGTATAAACACGCGCGCAATGCACCTTTCCAACCTCAAAATTTTGTCGCATCACACAGTAGTTATATTTCATGCTCATTACAACAGCGGAAATAAATTTTTAGTTTCAAAGTTAAAAACTCAGCTTCCAAGTACACAAAAAAGAGCTGACTTGGATGAGAAACAACACACTCATCGCTTAAAAACTCCTCACACTACGCACATCGCCATCTTGGAACAGCCCAAACAAGAAAACCACAGATTGGCTGTTAGCTACAATATACAGTAAATTCTCTCTAGTACGTCACCCTCCTTAACGTACAATTCAGTATAACGTATGACGTCGGTCCCTTGAAACACCCACTTAAATCAATAGGCTTAATATGCATATAGCGTACAATTTTCCGACGCCGTAATCGTACTTCCTCTGCATTACGTATATTTTTAATTCCAGATCATAAATAAGTTAGAAATTATTCACGGCGCAAACATTACATTAAGATAGTATTTTCTATCATTTTACATTCGCGTCTCAAAGTTGTTGTTGTTGATTGTTTACGTACGGTACAGAACTAGCGTGAAAAAAAAATATGGTCGCATCAGTGTGGGCAACACCGGAGATTTCACTTCTCTACTTCAACGAAAACATTAAAATTTTTTCTGCGTGTCACGTTTTAATTCTAAACCAAATTGTTATTGCAGAATCAAAATTGAAACTACGTTGATTGAAATAAAGGAAAATACGCTACGAGAAAGAGGTTTTAATCCTTACGAAAAAAT
>PNEQ01007296.1:0-11004 GCA_003012365.1 Medauroidea extradentata | reverse complement strand
GCGAGCCCATTGCAGTGCCTTCTTTTTGGATGTACACCTTTCCCTGGTATGTGAAGAAAGTTGAGGTGACACAGTGCTCGACAAGCTTCACGAGTTCTTCGCTGGAGCTGTCTTCTCCCAGTTGTTCATGTAGGGTGTGTAGAGCTTCCTTAACTGGTACTCTGGTGAATAGGGAGACAACATCAAAACTCACCAATATATCTTTAGGTTTTAACGAGATTTTCTCCCAGATTTCTACAAAGTGAGAAGAGTTTTGAATATAAGAGGCAGGTGTGGGTATGGCTGGTTGTAAGAGGTTATTGAAGTGTTTTGCGAGGAGGTGGGTCGGTGAGCCAATCGCGCTGACTATTGGTCGAAGAGGAACATTCAGCTTGTGGATTTTCGGAAGGCCATAAATGGTAGGCGTCCTAGGAGCCTTGACTATTAGGCGTTTCTTGGTCTCATTATCGATGGATGACTCGCCTATGAGCTTCTTGGTTGATGCCTCTACTTTATTTAGAGGGTTACGACCGACTGGCAAGTAAGCAGCATCACACAGAAGTTCTGAGATCTTGGCTTCATAGTCATAGGCGTTCATTATGACTGTTGCATTGCCTTTGTCTGCCTTCAGGATCTTCACTTCTTTGTTGCAACATAATTCTCTCAGCGCTTGCTTTTCCTCTCTTTTGATGTTGGGTGGAGGAGGTTTGGCCTTTCTCAAAATTCTGGCTGTCTCTGCTCGGATCTCATCGGCTGCTGTTGCAGGTAAATGAAGAACAGCAGATTCTACACCACAAACAAAATCTTCAGTTGGAATTGTTACTGGTGCGATGGCATATATCATGCCCTTGGCAAAAACGGCTGTACTGGCAGCATCAAGCTGTTTGTCAGAAAGGTTAATGACTACTCTGTTGCTGTCCAAGGTGGGCCGAGAAGTTTCCTTGTAGATGTTGTGGAACTTCTTTTGTGTCCCTCGGTAGTCTTGATAGTGACTGAGAGTGCTTGCAATGTGGTGGCTCTGTCCAGGATATTCCAGATGTATGGAGATAATTTGTTAGACAGGCGCAGGTGAAGGCCTAGTAGGCTCTTGGCATTGCTATCCAAGTCTCGACGTGTTTGGTGAATCCTTTCTCTCAGGAGAGCAAGGCTCGCTCGGTGGTAAATGCGGTCTGCAGCTGGAGATGTGAAGTTCTGTTTGATTCTTGTGAACTTCGGGAGGACTTTGTAGTCTCTGCTACTCTTCAGAAAAGCCAAAGAGCAAAGAAGCTTGGCTTTCTTCTGTCTCAGCTGGTCGAGTTTCCTTGCTAAGATGGTTACTTCTTTCCCATGGAGGTTGGTTAAAATAGATCGCAGGCTTTCGTGGCCGTTGTCTGCATTTTCTTGGCTTGTGGGTGTGAGCCGCGTCTGAATATTGTCTTGCGACGTTTCGGCAGTCGTTGCAGCTGCCATCATCAGGTAGTCGGAGTCGGAGACCAACTGGCAGATGTCAGAGTTGCAGGTCCTTATATACCCTGGTGTCTGGGTGGCTGCTTCCTGGTTGGCTGGGCCTGTCGGCCAATCACAGGCCTGCTTGCTACTGATTGGCCGAGGTGGTTAGCCAATCCTGGTTGCTGTTGCAGGTAAATGAAGAACAGCGGATTCTACACCACAAACAAAATCTTCAGTTGGAATTGTTACTGGTGCGATGGCATAGTTCATGCCCTTGGCAAGAACGGCTGAGATAATAAAACACCCTAACAACATCAACAGGGAAGATGGATATCGGCTAAGCAAAATATGGTCAGATTTATTCGTGGATGATGCGAAATCAAGCTACCAGAGGGCAGTCACGACAGACTCACCAGGATTGGCCAGTAAACCCAGCCAACCAGGTGCGAGTCAGCACACGATTGGCCCAAGTACCCAGCCAATCAGAAGGTCCACCAGGAGAGAGCCATGATTGGCTAACCACCTCGGCCAATCAGGAGCAAGCAGGCCTGTGATTGGCCGACAGGCCCAGCCAACCAGGAAGCAGCCACCCAGACACCAGGCCTGCAACTCTTACATCTGCCAGTTGGTCTCCGACTCCGACTACCTGATGATGGCTGCTGCAACGACTGCCGAAACGTCGCAAGACAATCTTCAGACACGGCTCACACCCACAAGCCAAGAAAATGCAATACATTCTTATTGTCAACTCCCATCACAGGAAATAATCTACAGCTTATAGTCAATTATTTAAATTAGTATTTTGTAGTGCAGAGTAAATTCAAATGTAACGTAATTTTTTATACGAACTACAGTGTTTTACATCTTAAATTAATTTCACTATTTCTATCCTTTCAAGGCTGTGCTTATAAGGGTAAATATTAATTTTTGCTCTGACGTAGATTTCAAACAAGAGCATTTGTACTTATTTTCTGCATGTTTGTATGCTACTGCAAATCTTCTTGTGTGGATCTTACCAGAATCCTAGTAAGTTAGAGGATAGGCCTAACTGTACAAACTAGATGTAGGCCTATATTGATTTCTGAAAAACATAAAAGTTCAAACCAGGGTAGAAGAGTGGTGGGAATGTTGAGCAGGTTTTGTGTGGTAAAATGTTAGTATGAATTTAATAACATAAGCAGAAAGTTCTATTGAATGCATACAGTGCATTACATAGGCCTAAGCAATAAAATTAAAAATTACTTACTTGTCTGCAACTTGTAGTACTGGGTGGGTTGCACTGGTTTCCACATCACCTATGAGAGGAGTCTCAAGAGGTACAGTACTCAATGCGTTAACTCTTTATTTTACATGGCGAGTTTCCCCAGGAGGCCTGTTAAGCCATGGGACGTAAACACCTAAATTTTAAGATATATTATCACTTCGTTTAAAGAAGTTTCGCCTCCTGCTGACGTTTTATTTTCTGCACGTTTTATCGTTCGAACTTGACATACGGGTTACTTCGCAACACCAACGATGTTTAATTAACATCAGAACAATATTTACTGAGACAGTACATGGTTTTCAAACAATTATAAACTATATAAATATTCCGTCGCCTAACCTAAATCCACTCTGTCAATTGGCCGTACCATGTCCTTAAATAAATAGCCAGCATGCCCACTATTAGGCTAGCAGAATATTTGTTGTACACACAAAATCGACTCCTTTTACAAAACAGACATGCAGTTTTTACAGTGGATAATTATTAATACTGTTGCACAGGTAGGATATGCTACGACTATTATTGTCCTCACAACGAATGCACAGTAGGCTAACTGTTTGCTTCGAAAACGTCTAAAATATTCGTTGCTATAAAATTCCAGTGGATTTTTTAAGTTACGCACAAACCTTTGAGCTAAATCAAGAAATTACGTCCGCGCACTTCACAAACTAACCTATCAAACACAATTCTTGAACCGCCATTTTTCTGAAAGCTCCACTAGATTCCAATTTAGGGTGGTCTCTCGTCGACTAGATTCTCGCACTTGAAAATTAGTGCGAAACGAGTGGGCACTGGCACTAGATGTGACTATGCATACGAAAATTTGGATCTAGTGCCGATTTCAAGTTTTAGTGGACACTAGATTCGTCTCTGCATACGGCCCTATGGGAAACTACAGCTTTTTATCATTGCTGAAGTGCGAGACTTGTTACCAATGGCGAGAACTGTAAACTCTTATCAACGTTCACATTTTTATGTCTCTGTTTTCTATGGCGGCTATAAATTTTCAGACTGAATTTCTCTTAGGCTAATAGTATGAGAATGTGTTTACTACTATTTTAAATTTTAACTTATCAAAATAATAAATGAGCATGTCTATACTCTAAAACCATTATTACGTTTCAATTTATAAATAACAAAATTTAAAACTTAAACTATACATAGAGCAGTGTGCCACTGCAGAAGGAACAGCGCTCATATCGGCGGGTACTGGAATCAAATAACACGTCTCGTGTTTTTCTTATGAGTTTCCTAAATTGTCCTTGTACAATATTTGGTCGCCTTTCACCACGATTATTGTACCATTAGGTAGATAATCGTTGATTGTGACCAACTCCTGGTGAGGCTACTCCAGATTTGTACGTGGCGTTAGCCAGCGGGTTTTATAGAGGTTATTCATGTTAGTAGTTACGCAATAGGGGACCAAGTTCTATTAAAAACCATTGTAGTTGGTTCCATATTGCGTAACTATGTCCATTTTGAAATAGTATATGTGATGATTAGTTTCCTCAGAGATTATATAATAGGTCCTACTAAACTACAGTCTAATCCACGGCACCCGGGAATTACAGGCCATATGTAATGATGAAGGAAATGAGATGACGTACATTGAAGGGCAGAAGAATAGTTGAAAGTCAGGTCAGGATGTACAGACTTATGAATAGAGTGGGAGGTTGGAGAGGGATAAATTGCCATCTAAGAAAGAGAGGGTATGGGGGAGAGTAAATAACAGAGAGGTTCAAGTGGAGTGGAGGAAAATGAACTGGGTAGGCAGTCTGTGATTGTGAGGTCGGTGAGAGAGAGGAATATTTTGCAGAACTATTTGGTAACTGTTAGGGGTTGGAAGATTCAGAAGGTGTTTGGGAATGGTATCCTAGAGAGGCAGGTAAGGAGTGATCTCGCTACATGGCGACAGACCAATTGCGAATATTTAATTATATAAATTTGAGGCTCTTAAATTGTGTTAGGAAGAGGGGGGGTGGCAAGGTGGTTGACTGTTGATATAGTTGACATATTATATACAATGTTCTTGTAGTAATAAGGATGTACTATAGTATTTTTTAATTACTGTATATAAATGCAGACTTATTTCCCCACGTTCAGAAGTTTTATAATATAAAATTATCATTCGCCCTATAAACGTAACCTTAATTTATAGAGTATTACACAGTGTGTGTTTAGACCAATATTTTCTATGTGTTGTGTAAGTTGAATAATGCAATGTTTGGTTTTCCCTTTTTGTGTACTCTATGTTCTATGGATGTTGGGCTGTAGTGTTTTGTTGTTTTGTTTATGGTTGTGTGTTAAAAAGAAAAGAAGATGGTGTGATACCCAATTAAGGTGTTTTTTTGTTAATGAGATTTTTTGCAGTGCTTTTAAGCCTTTAAGTAACCACACTCTCGACTGAAGAGAAATTCACAGAACATTTTTTTGTCCTCCGGTCCTGGATATGTGTAATCAGCTGTACTAGTTAATCTGTGAATACCATCGGGAGTTGTTATTGTGCCACTGTGTGTTTACATATGCTACAGGTGAAATGGAAGCACTTTTAGCAAAGAAAAAGGTTTTCAAGGCAAATGTGACACGTACAGAAAAAGCTGTTGAAAAAATTACAATTGGTGATGCAGGTGCCATTACAGTACATAGAAAAAGAATAGAACTAATGATGGAGGAGATTGTCAAATTATTAGCAAGCATTTGCCTTGAAGCAAAGAAGGGTGAAGAATACAATCTTCATGAAATAGATCTAGGCGAAGCTCAAGAGCGGTTAACAACACTGCTTGTTAAATTAGCAGATGTAGAACTAAAGAAAAATGAATGTAATGAAATAGCAGGTAGTAGCAGCAACAGCAGCAGAAGTGAGGTAAGGTTACCTAAATTGCAGTTACCAGTATTTGGTGGGAACCTTCAAGAGTGGTTATCATTTAAAGATCTGTTTGAGGCAGCTGTGCATAACAATACGAATCTGACTGGTGCACAAAAATGCAGTATTTGAAAGGTTTGTTACAAGGGGAAGCAGCTGTACTCTTGAAATCTATTCCAATAAGTAGTGCTAATTACAGTGAGGCCTGGACAATTCTGAATGCTAGGTATGAAAATAAACGAGAGATGATTGACTCAACCTTAAAACAACTGTTCTCGCAGCCAGCATTGCAGTCAGAGTCTGCTGTAATGTTACGCAGGTTATTGGATAATGTGATAGAGTGTGCCAGACTGTTAAAGGTTCTAGGGCAGCCAGTTGAACATTGGGACTCAATACTGGTTTTTTAGTGACAGAAAAACTTGATATTGATTCAAAAAGGCAGTGGCAGTTGTCACTTACAGCTGAGGAACTACCCACATTTGCACAATTAACACATTTTCTGGAACACAGAACTCGTGCCCTGTCTGCAGCTGGAGTAACAAAAATTAAAAATTAAGTTACAGCTACACTTAGGAGCGTACCATACAAGAATGCTTCAACAATGCATAATGCCACCCAGACAGACATGTGCATAAAATGCAAGAACAAACATTCATTGCATAAGTGTCCTGAATTTCTAAGCGCATCAGTAGAGGAAAGACACACATTTGTCAAGGACAGTGGATTATGTTTTAATTGCCTTGGGAGTGGACATATTGTTAAATGGTGTAAGTCCTCTAGTTGTAGGTTATGTCATCGTTTTCACCATACCTTGCTGCATTTTAGCGATGATAAAGTAAATGCATCTGAAGGTAGTACTGAAACAGAGGTTGCAACACATCATGCTGAGGATGTAGCATTTTCACAAACTCTATTAGCATCTGCTATTGTGAACATTGCTGACGATAAAGGAAGGAAAATTGCAGTTCGCGCATTGGTTGATTCAGGTTCTGAATCAAGTTTTGTGACAGAACATTGTGTCCAAAAGTTGTGTTTGCAGAAGAAACATTCTCAGATTTCTGTCTCTGGGTTAGCTTCAATACCAATTGGTCTGTGTGTCAGTCAGTTCATCTGAACCTCCAACCAACATTCAGCATGCAGTTAAGGCATTGGTCCTTCCTAAATTAACAGGATTACTTCCCAAAGAGTCAATACAGTTGAAATAAGTTGCCACATCTTAAGGGAATAAAACTAGCAGATCCTACATTCAATTCACCAGGAAAAATTGATTTACTACTAGGTGCTGATATCTATCCATTTTTACTTCGACCAGGGCATCACATCGGGCCAGCAGGATCTCCAGTGGCAATTGAGACTGTATTTGGATGGGTATTATCTGTACCAGTAGACACACAAATAAGACAAGTTGCAACTGTATTTGATGTACAGTCGGATGTGAATAAAACACTAGAAAAATTTTGGGAGCTGGAGGAGATCAAATCAGTGAACATGTTCACTGAAGAAGAAATATTGTGTGAACATAATTTCGACACAATCCATGAAAGAGATGATGGCGGGAAATATATAGTAAAGTTACCATTTCGAGATGATCAACGAGATCTTGGAGAGTCGCGCAGTTTGGCTGTCTCAAGATTACTCAGACTAGAGAGACAGCTAACACAACAGTCAGACAAATACCAACTGTATCGTAACTTCATGAATGAATATCTTTCATTGGATCATATGCAGAAGATTTCAGCAGATGAATCAGAAGTGTCAGTTCATGAAATGTATTATATTCCTCACCTGGCTGTAATGAAGGAGAGCAGCAATACTACAAAACTGAGAGTGGTGTTCGATGCATCGGCAAAGACAAAATCAGGGATATCATTGAATGATAAGTTGTTGGTGGGTCCAAAACAGCAAGATGACATATTTTCCATGCTTATAAGATTTAGGGAGCATGCAGTTCCTTTGGTAACAGGTATTGCTAAAATGTATCGCCAGGTCGGTGTGCATAATGCGGACACTAATTTTCAGAGAATAGTTTGGAGATCATCACCAGAAGAGCCCATTCAAGATTACCGGCTTCTTACAGTCACTTATGGCGAAAGTTGTGCACCATACCTTGCCATCAGAAGTCTAAGGCAATTGGCAATAGACGAACAGGGTGAATTTCCTATGGCATCATCTGTTGTCCTTAGGGATTTTTATGTTGACGACCTTTTAACAGGAGCAGACAGTGTCAGTAAAGCAATAGAGTTGCAGAGTCAACTTATCCAGTTATTGAAGAAAGGAGGCTTTGAACTGCGACAGTGGATGTCCAGTTTCCCAGAAATTACAGATGCAGTGCCAACCTCTTAGAGACATGCTGTTTTACCCTTGAAGTTTGATGACACGTCAATCAAGGCACTGGGAATTGAGTGGCATCCACACAGTGACAAGTTTGCTGTGTCTGTAAGTCCAGCGACACCAAAATTAACTATGACCAAACGAGCTTTACTTTCAGAACTTGCTAAAGTGTTTGATCCATTAGGATGGCTATCGCCAGTAACAATTAGAGGAAAATTGTTGCTTCAGTCCCTCTGGGAATTGCAATTGCAGTGGGATGATCCCCTTCCCAATTATGTTTGCGACATGTGGGAAGAGTATAACAAGGAACTGTCTATTCTCAAAAATATTAAAATAGATAGGCAAATAATTTTGTCAAAGTCCGGTTCCATGGAACTTATAGGGTTTTGTGATGCATCTGAAGCAGCTTATGCAGCTGTGGTGTACTTAAGATCTCGCAATGAAGATGACACCATTGTAGTACGCTTGGTTGCTGGAAAAACAATAGTAGCACCAGTAAAGCAAGTGTCCATACCTCGCCTGGAACTATGTGGTGCAGTGCTTCTTGCTAAGTTACTGGATACAGTGACGAATTCGTTGACAGTCAAAATGACAAATATATTAGCGTTTACAGACTCAACCATTGTACTGGCTTGGGTAGCATCACCACCTAAACATTGGAAGACCTTTGTAGCAAATAGGGTTTCAATGATCCAGGATCTTGTTGATCCATCCCAATGGCGTCATGTTGATGGTAGGGACAACCCTGCAGACTGCGCATCACGAGGGTTATCTCCACCAGAGCTACCTTGTCATCCACTGTGGTGGTCTGGTCCAGCATGGTTGCAGGAGCATCAGTTACCATGTAAGACATCAGGAGATGTCGACAAGCATCTCATTGTAAGTGAACAGAGACAAGTAATGACTGTAGCCTGTATCAGATTTGATACTTCCATTCTAGACAGATGGTCATCATTGAGTAGACTTCAGAGAGTAACTGCCTGGTGCTTAAGGTTTTGCAAAAACTGCAGAACAACAAGGAATGAAAGAAATATGTCTTCCTTCTTATCCGTAGAAGAACTTCATCAAGCTATGTTCCATTGGATGAAAATCGCACAAGGTGAAAGTTTCACGTCAGAAATACAGTGCCTCAAAAAAGGTAAGCCAGTGTCTGCAAAGAGTTGCATTGCCAGTCTTTGTCCATTTTTAGATGATGATGGGGTGCTCAGGGTGGGCCGTCTTCTGAACAAAGCCTGCATCCCAGAAGAACAAAAGCACCCCACCTAACTTCCAAAACACAGTATACTTGTTGAGCTAGTAGTATTGGATACTCACGTAAACAATCGTCATGCTGGTCCGCAGTTAATCCAGGCAATTATTCATCAAAGATACTAGATACCTGGAGCTAGAAACATTATCAGGAAAATTGTCAAAAAATGTGTGAAATGCCATCGCCATCAAGCAAAATCAGCAGAGCAATTAATGGGAGATCTTCCAGCTGCTAGGGTATGCCCTGCTCGACCTTTTTTGCATTGTGGTGTTGATTATGCAGGTCCGCTCAGTCTTCGCAATTGTAAAGGCAGGAGCAATATCACATACAAGTGCTATGTAGCACTGTTTATGTTTTGCGACCAAAGCAGTTCATTTAGAACTTGTGAGTGACTTGTCGACAGCTGCTTTCATTGCAACACTGAAGCGGTTTGTGTCACGTCGTGGTAGGCCTAGTGACATGTATAGTGACTGTAGAACTACTTTTGTTGGTGCTGCTAGGGAACTGAAAGACTTGTTTGCATTAAAGAACACAGAACATTACCAGTTGCCACTGAAGCAGCATCTTGCAGAGCAAGGCATATCTTGGCACTTCAACCAACCATCTGCGTCCCATTAAGGGGGGTTGTGGGAAGCTGGAGTGAAAAGTATGAAGTACCACTTACATCGCGTGATTGGTAACAGTAATCTAACATTCGAAGAGCTGTACACCATGCTGACATCAGTTGAAGCTTGTCTCAATTCACGGCCACTTACTGCTTTTTCTAATGATCCAAATGACTTAAGCGCACTTACTCCTGGACATTTCTTGATTGGAGATAGTTTACTGGCCATTCCTGAACGTGAAGCTGCAGTACAGAGACTAAGCCATGTTTCCAGATGGCAACAGATACAACGCCTGGTGCAGCACTTCTGACAACGTTGGTCAGCAGAGTATCTTTCCAGGCTCCTGAATCGGCCGAAGTGGTGGGTGAAGAAGTCAAATTTGCAGATAGGTCATCATGAAGGATGAGAAACTACCAGCCCAGCAGTGGAAACTCGGCCGTATCATTGACACATTTCCTGGTGAAGATGGACTTGTACGGACAGTGTTGGTGAAAACTGTAGCTGGTGATCTTAAGAGGCCTGTGTCGAAAGTGTCACCATTGCCATTTCAGGTATGACTGAAATAAGAATTATGAAATTTTTTTCAATTTTGCTCATGTGCTTTAAATTGTTGTTATATATTTAACTGGAAATGGTATGCATGTTGTTAACAGAAGTTAACAAGGTGGGCGGAATGTTTAGACCAATATTTTCTATGTGTTGTGTAAGTTGAATAATGCAATGTTTGGTTTTCCCTTTTTGTGTACTCTATGTTCTATGGATGTTGGGCTGTAGTGTTTTGTTGTTTTGTTTATGGTTGTGTGTTAAAAAAAAAAGAAGATGGTGTGATATCCAATTAAGGTGTTTTTTTAATGATATTTTTTGCAGTGCTTTTAGCCTTTAAGTAACCACACACTCGACTGAAGAGAAATTCACAGAACAGTGTGCGATACAAAAAACTGAGGTAATAGTGATTACATACAAATGAAATGCATATTATATTTTACGCATGCATGTTTCCTTTGACGTTTAAAAATGTATCTTTTGATTGTGTGCCAGTTACCTCACCACATACACATTTTCGCCAATAGACGGCTTGGCCCGGAACATTCGCACATTGAATCATGGGTAGAATCAGCTGTCAAAGTACAAACAATCGCGACAGACTGCTGCGTTTGAATGGGCGGACGATTTATTTTCTTTAAATAGTCATAAAATAACTTATATAAATCATGGATTCGGCGGTGTTTGATAAGTCTCAGACCAAATAATGTTCATGGAGCCTTGTTTGTCTGTATAAATGTAG
>PNEQ01007294.1:0-11004 GCA_003012365.1 Medauroidea extradentata | reverse complement strand
ATGAGAAATGAGGAAGGATAAGAAGGGCGTAGCCATGTTTCTGTAATAGCAAATATATGAATATCATTTTTGATGATAATGTCACGGACGTTGTCAAGGTTTCTAAGTAGCGAACGAACATTTAGATGGCAGATTTTAATGTCTTTAGCGCTCAAGCTAGTAGGAAAGCACAGTTCTGTTTCACAAAAGCTGGTATCGTAGCTTGACCTGGCAACAGTCTGAAAAAACCTCTTCTAACCATTTTGAGGTGCCCGAAACCACGTTTCTAAGCACGATATCTAGACAATAAATACATAGAAGCATAGTTTTAAATGTGTTTTCTTTTCGTAGATGAAGATACCCAACACACGTTTAGCAGTATTTCTTATTAACAAAACCTTCATCCCAGCTTGCTGCAACAATGTTCATGCGACGCCTTTTAACATTTTGAGTGCAGTACCAGGTATATACTTTGACTATTACTTAAAGATGTTCGCGTGGCAAAAATTCATAATTTTATATTTACCTGGCACAGTGTTAGTTTTATAGATGTTACTTGTGACTACATTTTCCACTTGTAGAAATTTTTTAGCTGTCGTAATTTTCCCATGGCGGCACGTCAAAGTCTAAATTTGCAAGTTACAGGAACATAGGTTTAACAAAAACCAAGTGACTTACTCGAATGAAATAATTTACACTTAAATTAGATATAATGGGCACTATGCTAAAAGATTTAAAAGCACTGAACAGTCATTTTGTCTTTTTCAAAAATTGCCATAAATGAGGTAAATTTTCGTTATTTTCGGATTTTTTTAAAAAGTACAAAGGAATTCCATTCTGAAAAAAAATTCACAGTCAATAAAGACATCGCAGGCTACAATGACATGCTCATAAAATTAAAAAATATAAATCATTTGTATTTTTTAAAAAATATATTGAATTTTTAAAGTTTTTATATTCAGTTTCAGCATTTTTTAAATTCAAATAATTGTTATTATTTAATTTTATGAGCATGTCATTGTAGCCTGCAATGTCTTAATCCACTGAAATTTTTTTCAGTTTGAGATATAAAAAAATTTCACAAGAGCCAAATTCAGTCACATTTTGTGTCTAAAATAAGAAAAAAATATGTAGTACAAATAAAAAATTATATAATGATGATGAAAATAGCGGTAGACCGCGCCATTAAGCTGCCTCCCTACATAGGCTGTGTTTGTGTGTGTCAAGCAGAGACAGTAGGCCTAAGGTTGCCGTGGACCGACGTATGTAATGTATTATCGCCTCTCTGCGCAAGCCCCTCTGATGGCGTACACTGCTTTACTGTTATACTTTTTCCTTAAGCAGCGACAATCTTATTTAATTTGTGGGCAGCATAGTTCAAAGTCTATCGCTTGTTTCTATTGCTGTGTTTTTCGAATCCGGTTGTTATTTTTTATGATACGGCAGTCTGGAAACCCCACTTTTGACCATTTTGAGAGGCCCGAAAACGACGTTTCTCATAAACGTACCGAATTTTTACAACTATAGCGACAAAGTTTGAAGTGTGCGTTCTTTTCGTAGATAAACACATAAATGCGCGTTAAATAGTTTCGTGAAAAATAGAATAGCCGTGACTCCCTGCAGAGGTAGGGTGGACCCTTGACGACGAGGGTGAAGTAAGGTGGGCGGACAACAGCCACGCCCGAGCAGGACATCTCGCACCTAGGCCGGCACCTAATTTACTATGCTAAGGGGGCCGGCCCCTCCGCACTGAGGCTATTTTCTTTTTAATGGCAAGGGATGTGAATACGAAGATCTGGCTGATGAATTCGTCACGACGAAAGCGAGACGTGAACGCTTTTAAATGGCAGTACTGTAAGTGGACAGTTGTTTTAAAAAACACACATTATCATGAGTAGTCAAGTCTAAAAATTCTTAACTGGTAGGTAACCAGGAAAATAGTCGAAGCTAACGCCATTCGTAGCCGAAAGAGGGAATGTAGACTCGTTACGGATTCTTTAACATTGGAAAAGGGAGGGGGGGAAAGTGAGGGGGTACAAAAACCGGCCGAGCTGAAGGAAGACAGCGTACGGCCACTGGATATGTCCACGGAAACGGCCCGGGCCACAAAAAACAGCCGCGAGGAGGTTATGAGCACAAAGAGGCCAATATCTATGTGGGTCAGCTGCTACTGCGGGCGTGTTATATCAGGACGTGTACATTCCTACGGAAGGGGGGGGGGGGGCACGGGAATCACGGCCCACACCTTACACCAGACATATTGTGAAATTAGTTACTAAATACTGTACCTGGGCGTACGAAACACATCCTTTCTCTGTTGTATTTTTTTTTTTCCTTATTGCTTCAGCTTATGCCCGCAACTTCTTTCACACGGTTTTCAATTTTTGAAAATTTACAATGGAGGAAAATGTTATTAAGGACACTAGGAAGCTTACGAATGTGTCCGTAGCCAAGGTGGTGTTAGGCACGGAAGTAATGAACATTATATAGTATAGAGTGTACATGAGAAGTACGAACAAAATAGGCTGGCCTCGACAATGCGAGCAAGACAGACATCCGCGTATCCCACCTACGGTCACCGCTAAGCCTCTCCGCTGTGACTCACACAGGGGCTGCACATTCCTCACAAGATACACCAAGTTCTCTGAAAATACCTTATCTCTTAGCCAGTATCAATAGACCATGTCATCCGATAAGCCTACATTATGTGTTTGTTGTGGACATACGAGCACAAACATTAGGGAAGCAGTTTGCGAATCCTGTGGCGTTTTCTGACGGGTACATATTTAACTTGCACATTAAGAGTAGTTGTGCCTAGCGCATGAGCTGTGATGTAGCGTGGTACGAATGGTATTTTTTCATGTGTAATTATTAAACGTGTCTCCAATGGGTTAACAGGGGCCGGAGTGGCCGAATGGTCAGACCATTTGCCTTGCCAAAGCGATCCAGGTTCGATTCCCGGCGGGGTCAGTCCCCGGATCTTCGCATGTGAGAATCGAGACGGACGATGCCGTTGGTCGGCGGGTTTTCTCAGGGATCTCCCGTTTCACCCGCCATTTCATTCCGATACTGCTCCATACTCACCTCATGTCACCCCTCACCTGCGCTAAAGACCTCGATGTTAAAGGCTTGTTCCCGAGGTTTTTTTTTTTTTTTCAGATTGGTGCCAATAACTGAAATATTTTTTAACCAAAAGTTTTGAAAAAAATTCAGTCAATGTCTAATCACACGATGCACAATACTGTGGACGCGTTTTTTTAATAATGTACCAGTCGCCAGCAAAAAAAAAAATAATTTCCTTCATTTTTGCTTATTTTCACGACGAAAAACCTGGTACTTTGGGTTAAAAAAAACATTCAGTATAATTCTACAAAAAAAATTCAGTTACAAATAATAACATATAAGTGTCCAAACTGTGCAGCGAAAATTTGATATGAGTATTAGGTAGCGATAAAAAAATATTTTCGAAATCACTGCAAAACTCCGTAACAAGGCTCTCCCACTCCGATGCGTTTACCTACGAAAATAAGACACAATTCAAACTATATGTCTATCGTTTCGAAAGTACCGCTCGCTTATTAAAAACATCATTGCCAGCACTTCAAAAGTCATTTTAAAAAATGCTATGTTACATTGTTGTAGCTGGAAAAATACCAGCCGTAATCCTAAAACAAAATTATATAGACCTGCGTTGGACTTTAACACATACTTTACACAAATAAAATGAAGTCCATTTGAAAAAACTTCGTAGGAAAACACTGCACGCTAGTTGAGTACTCAGCGCTTAGAGGCGAGGCGACGTTTAACCCACGCATTGGAGTCGACCCGCGTTTCCGTGCGTAAAAAAATCCAAATATCTGTAAGGGCGCCTCTTAACATGCGCTTCTAATGTGTTGTAATTGTACAGAGAAATACAATTTTTTTTTACAAAACTATTCCACATGTGTCCAATTACGAAAATAAAACACACTTCACTAAAAAAAACGGGAAGACATTAATTAAGACACCATGCTCATCAAAAATACTGTTTCGAAGCGGCCCAATATAGCTAGAAACAGCATTATCAAACTGCCGTTCTTCAAAATGTACTAACCGGATGTATGTGAAACTTGGATATAAACGTGCACCGAACTATAGTACAGACTTTCCTCCAGTACAATCACATGGTCACCGCTTATAAAAGTCCCATAGTGAGAAACGGGAATCTTGCACGCTAGGTCAGCGCTTGGCTAGTTTGTGGCTATACAGCATTTGATGCGCGCTTCAAGGTCAGTGTGTTGTAGAGAAAAAAAAACTGGAAACATCAATTGTTTTCTACGCTTTTTTCGAAGTTAATGTGGATTAAATACTCAATGACAATACTAGATAATGGTATTTGCCAACTTAATGAGTAAATATTTATCCAGAATTACTAATTCGTTACGCGTGATCTCTTGCGTCAGATATTGTGCCTCAGAAGTTGGTAACATTGGAAACAAAATTGTAGGCCTACCATTTGCGGTTTGTGTTTCCACGTATCTTCATAATTAACTTTTGTTAGCTCTTGGAACTATAGGTTAGGCTACTTTAATTTTAACGAGCCACTAACGTTTTGAAATCTACTAACTAGAAAGTAATGCTACAGAAATAACTCAACTATAGATCGTTCGGGATAAACTGAGCACTAAAAATTTAACCTTTGGAAAATACCACTAGCCGTTACTGTATGTAATTCAACATTAACTATAGTTTCCTTACTGCTTGTATGGTTGGCAGCGATATTGCGCAATATAGTTCCGTCTAGTTTCCTATATAAGTACAACAATACTGAAACAAAATCAATCGGAATCGACATAATAGTATTTTATTTATGTGATTAATATACTTTTTTTACGAAACTACATATATTCCCACTGATTGCACAATTTATCTTACACGCGTAAACATCAAGTGACGTGTCCAGAGAGATGAGACATTTCCCGCCGTTAGCCGTTACGTGCGGAAAGATATGAATTGGCTGAAAATAGAACTTCAGCGGGGCTTTTGTGAGTGCTCACTTTATTCCGAACTGCCTATAGATGAGCAACTGTTTTACAAAACAAGTGGAATTGAGGGTGCAGCTTTATCAATTGCACGCCTGTGGGCGCATTTAGGATGTATGTCAGTTTTCATGGAAACGAGTATGGCAGGCGGTAAGCGCCTCTAAACACCAAGTACTAAACCAGCGTGCAGTATTTTCGTAGAAACTGTTTTTTTTATTACAACGGGACTTCAAGCGATGACCCAGTTATTTTATTAGTGGAAAGTATGTGCGAAAGTTCAATGCAGGTTTATGTGATTATCTTTTACGGTTACGGAAGACATTTTCTCAGCTACAGAAACGTGAATATGCCACATTTACCACTTTTGAGGAGCCTGGCAATCATAATTTAACTGGCGGAAGGAATATTTAAAAAGTGTGTCTTCTTTTCGTAGATAAACACATGGGAAACACTTTTAAGGCTCCTGCCTACCTGCGCTTCAAATGCGTTACGAGTTACGGTTACTCTTTTATATCTACGAAAAGAACACACATCAAACTATGTCGCTATAGTCTTAAATATTCGGCACGTTTACTAGAAACATAATCTTTGGCCCCTCAAAATGGCTTTTCCAGACGGCTGTATCTGAGAAAATAAGGACCGGATTCTAAAAACAAAACTATAGAAACAAGAGTTAGACTTCGAACTATGCTGGCAACAAATAAAAAAATGAGGTCACCGCTTAAAGCCCCATAGGGAAAAGAATAATAGTAAATCGCTGCACGCCAGCTGAGTGGCTTGCGCGGAGAGACGATAATACATTACATACGTCAGTCAATGTCACCCTTACCGCTCCTGCCACACACAGACCAGGGGGTGGACACAGAATAGGGCTGCTAGGGCCACTAATTTGAAGGGCATCATGCACCGACAACATTACAAAGTAAATATTATGTGTAATATAAATACAATGTTTGGTGGTTTATGATACTGTAGTGTCAAGAATTTATTGCGTATATATTAGATTTTTATTTATTTATAGTAATACACATGTTCAATTACAATAACTTTTCGGTTAAGTTGTCTACCATGAGACTCGCGACCTCGTGATGGCTATGAATCGAAAATTGTTTTTGTGTTTGTGGAATAATTCTAGTTAAATTTTATAATAATGGGGAAGATCAGGAGGTACCCCTGTTCTACAAACAATTGTGATTCTGTTCATTCACGTACAGAACGGGCGTACAAATGTTATACCTTCCCCAAAAATTTGAGCATGAGGTTCGATAACGTATTTTTATTGCCAACCTGTAAACTAAAAATGTTTGTTTCCGAAGTTGCCGGTGAATGATGCCCCCTTTTTTTAATGGCTCTTTGGTTAACATGGCCGTGTCCACTCTTGAATACTTTACTTCCTCTATGACACCTAACCTAACTAGGGAGGCCTTCAATAGTTATACGTTAAAACATATTAGCTGTGGCAAGCACCAGCAGGGCTGACGTCCAACCACCCCGGTGACACTAGCCAGTGTGTGGCGTGAGAGTAAGTGCACGACCCACGTGACCTAACAGCGCGCGTCGTCACGTAGACCGTCACTGCCGCATTCCTACGTTGTTGAGCAACGCCTCGTCAGTCAGCCGTCAAGCCTGGTAGGACAAGGAAGGGGGGAGGACGGCTGAACTGAGCTCCGACCCGTGTCGCCACAGTGCGCTCTGCTATGCTCAATTTATAGCTATGCATTTCCTTCTCATTCTAACTTTGCCTACAACATTTAGTTGAACATTGTACAGTACGAACTTACTTCATTACTTCACCTACAGTTGAAATATTAAGAGTTAGTTGGACGTAAGTTTTTTTTTTTTTTCCCCGTTTGAAGCAAGAAAACGGGGAGGGCGATAAGTCGACTCCAATGCGTGCGTTCAACACCGTTTCGCCTGTAAGCGCAGAGTAAACTAGCGCGCAGTGTTTTCATAGAAAGTGTTTTTCAATAGGACTTTAAGCGGTGACCCTATTATTTTATTCGTAGAAAGTATGAGGTACAGTCCAACACAGCCATCGTTTTGTTTTACAAGTACGGTTGGTAATTGTCCAGATAAAGCAATCTAAAAACACATTTTTAACACTTTCGAGAAGCTTGATAATTTCATTTTTAATAAGCTAGTGGTATTTTTAAAACGCTAGAGACATAGTTTTAAGTGTGTCTTCTATTCGTAGACATACTGTACATATTGAAAACACGTTAATAGTTATACGTGAAAAAACACTTTTCGTACCACGCTACATCACATCTCATGCGCCAGGTCCAACTAACTCTTAAAGCGCAATTATGAGCTAATTACACTTAACGAAATAACTACCACCACTTAAAAAAAAAAAGGTTAAATGGCTTCTAGTACCAACTTCAGTCCACTAATACCCGCCTAATAATAAAATGTAACGATTCTGAAAAGTGACATTGTCGGTAAATCAACCCGTCCTTTATTTATTACACAAAAACGAATAATTTTAACAAGAGAGGTGACGCACCCTTTTAAGGCGGCATCCCGTCGCCATTTTGTTTTCTTTTTTCGCTTTTATGGAAAAATGTGAAATTTGCGAATATAGCACAAAGTCTAATTACCTTGCGCTAGCAGTACAATAACGGAAATTGAGCTTTTAGCAAGTATTTAGGCCACAATCATTGAAAACATTTTCTTACATTCTTAATTTGTTTGGCTGAGTGCAGCCTAAATATACGTTAAAAGTTCAACCCTTTCTTATACTTCCGCGCATGGTAAATATAATTTGCGCTATAATCCCAAATTGCGCATTTTTCGTCTCGAAATTTTATAAAAGCGAAAACATAAAACTATCTAACATTGTGCCGAACCGAGCCTTAAGTGTATGCTGTTGTTGGTAAAGTGAACAATTTTAAATATCCCATTTCCTAGAATAATAATTATGGCTCAACACTGATCAAAAGCTCTTTCACATAATCAAATTTTGCTTCAATTTTCTTTCAAATTTATTGAATTAAAATTCTTGAATGTCATGTGATGCCATGCTGACGTTATGGCCGCGGAAATTTTGTCTTTCAATTTATTGAATGTCATCATGAAGTTCGTCAAAGATATTCATTTCGAACATGTTCGAAATTTCCTTGAATCAAAATATTTAACTTCAGAAAGAAGGTTTTTCTAACATTATTAATTCCAATAATACATTCATTGTATTCTATATGTGAAATATACCGTATTCAAAATAAGAACAAGCACTATTTATTTTGAATAATACATACAAATATAAGACACTTTGAATTAACTAAACCAAATATTTTTGTGTCGTGCAGGGGTATATCATTATAAAATAGCTATATTATTTATTTTTGTGCACCACTTGTTTATAAATCGTGTGGCAACTTTTCAAGTGATACCATCAACGTTTATTGAATAATGTTTTTTTTTAAATCATCGTGCTATTCAATGTATTGAATCAATAAATATTTGATGGTGTGAAATGGCCTTAAGTAAAGTACAATCCATACACGTTCACTATTACTACGGATGCTGGTTTACTGAAGGGAACAGATGACTTCTTGAATTCAATGTAGCAAACTAACGTTCCAAGTGTTTCTTCCCGGATTGGTGGGCGCCATTTGACGCGACCAACTCTGGCGCACCACTACTGGACGTATGTTATTCTTCCGTGAACAGTTGCACCGTACCACGTGACTGTCGTCCAAAATACAGGGCGAAGGACGCTACACTGGTTTGGAAACTACGCTGGCATCAAATATTTTAGCGATTTTCCATCATCTCTATTACTTACGATGCTATGTTTATATTCAAATGTGGCAGCAAAATACAAATTGGCTAAAAGGAAAAATACAGTAACTGGCTTCAAAAGGGCTCGCTTTACAGCGAACCATGTATTTCTTGCATGTTGGCCTGCGCCATTGCTCAAGGCCATTGCCTGGCCGTACCGCAGTACATAATGTTGTCTAAATCTGTGCAATTAAAACACAAAAGTGGAATTTGCGTTGGCTCAATGGATATGTGGAACTGGTGGTGTGGAATGCTCAATGTGTGCGTGCGTGTATGTATATATATACTGTATACATAATGCATATATATTTTTAACCCCACCTAAAAATAGAAACTTATCACATAAGGGTGTTGAATTGCACTGTTGTAGTTAAAATTCATAATTATTTGAATTGTTGCTATTTGGTAGTATCTATATTTGATGTAGTCATATTTCATAGTTATTTGAATTGTTGCTATTTGGTAGTGTCTATTTTCTTAGGTTCCTGTGATGTAATCCTCTTCAATATTTTTTCACTGCAAGTTCTTTGACTGTCAGGCATTGTAATTGTAATATTATTGTGTTGGCTATAACCTCATATTGTGTTTGTCTACCAACTGAATGTTGTAAACTTCTTTAAATTTCCTACTTTGTGAAACATGTACAACTCGCAATTTGACAAATCCGAACACATGTCGCGTAAAAAATGATGCTAACAAATCAAATACTGGTTGACATAGCGACGTGTTAATTTTTGACTGTGATAGCTTATAAAAAAGATAGCAAATTTTTCAATAGCCTACGCCGTAAAGTGAGTATGGTGGGAGCATTACACGTATTCTGAAAATGGGCTTTGGATTTAATACTGTTAAAATATAAAACCAATAATAACTACTCGTTCTTTCATTGGTTTGACGCTATTCAAAGTGTCGTTGCTTAATACCATGTGGTGGTGTATATTTTAAAAATCTAATTTTACAGTTGATTTTCAGGGTAGCAGTGCTCCTACTATAATGCGCTACAAGGACTAACTGAAACAAAAATTCGACCTACCCTCTGGATGTGTGCGCATATTATTTTAAAAAACGTGCATGAACAGGCATTAAGAAGGCCTACATGTATAATAGAAAATATTTACTACGACTATTTAAAATGCACATATAAAAGTAGATGTATTCTTCACTATAGTGTATACACACATTGCGTTATTTATAACAATACTGTACTTCCTTACTGAAAATTTTATTTTCTGGCAAACTGAGTTTTATTAACCATCACCATTGTCCTTGCACGTATAAAGACAACATCTTTCCTTTATTCAGTACTGAATTCGTGCATGAACTACTGGAATTAAATCCCAATATGCTGTTTTAAGATAAGTACTACTATATTTGTAGTTATAAAACATTATTAATTAAAAGTAAAAGGTGGAAAATGTATAGAGAACCGCCCATACAGTACGACCCTGTATAACTTTTGAAGCTCTTATTAGTGGCGTTGTGCGGGGTATGCGAAGACGAGTAAAAGAATATATAATATACTTAGGGTCGCAGATGCTGGGAAATAACCGTAAACTGACACAATTTCTGGTCTTTGAGCGTCGCAATCTGCGTGGAAATATCATTGGAACAGCAACAACTGCTAATAAGAGTGAGTGAGGTGATTAGGGAGTTGGGCCGGAATGAAAGGACAGAGCAGTTCCTCGTGATATCCCGTTTATCTTCGGCACCACCACACACGAGTCCCACATGTAAGATGCTGGGAGACACCTAGACCAGACATCGAATCAGAATATCTTATTTCTACGCAGATTGCGACCCTAAGGCGTCCGCCTGCCTGCCTTGTAACCAGTGTAGCAACGTGCTAGTAGAACGCCTTTATCTAAGAAACTACTAAACGTATTTCTAATGTGTGCATTTACGAAAAGAATGAACACTTCAAACGACATCGGAATAGTAGTTTCAAAACATCACGTTAGTTTTGTTACAAGTTTCAGACATAAACTTTACATGTGGGCAATTCCCATGAGTTCTTTGGGATAAAGGTCTTATAATTACAAATAAAAGAGTTAAATTAAGTACTGGATTTAATAGCTCACAAAGCTACGAAATACACAAAACAGTAATCAACTAGAACTCTCACAACACAATTAGTTATGCGCACAATTACTCCTGTGTCACAGACACGTTAATTAACTTTGACAATTAAAGCACAAGAAAAGTCTACCATCAATTAATTAAA
>PNEQ01007292.1:0-11003 GCA_003012365.1 Medauroidea extradentata | reverse complement strand
CACTTTTCAGCCTTCAAACCTTAGTTAACAATAAATGAATTACAAATTACACTTAATGGGAAATAGTTCTTAGGCAAATATAGTTCAATCATAATATCCTTCACTCCCGTTTCTGTCTAATTCCCAGCGTCAGTTGGTACACGCTTGACGTCATTCGCCACAGCGCGAACCTAGCGCTTTTACGGGAAAGTCACAAACTTACCCCAACAACACTTGAGTATAAACAATACATATTCAATAGGTTAATTACGTGGCTGCTCTAGCCTACTCAATAAAATAAATTACAAACATGAGCGCTGGATTTACCGGTTCGGCCCACCGCAACTATTATACCAAGTACAGATAAGTCGTGGTTACATCAAATTCCGTAGAAGGTGAGTACAACATATATTCAATCGAGTCTTTCAACTTCTTTCCCCTTCCATGGGTTTATAAATTGTCAGAAATCAGTCAGTCCTGCTTTAACACACCAGTATTCGGGTCCTTAGCAACTAGGCTCTCACTCAACTCTGAGGGTCGTGGCACACTTGCGTAAGGTAGGCCGGGCGGCTGTTGTTTATGTGTCGGAAATTCACTCCCAGTTGCAAACCAAACACTAGGTAAAGAGTCTCGGGACCCTATTAGGCTCATACTGATGCTGGAGTGCTGGAGGACATCTCACATGGCTATGTTAACACCAAATTAAAGAAAGGACACACTAAAGAAAATTATGTAAGTTCGGCCAAGTGCCTTACAGCACGCATGAGAGAGATAAGAAATGATCGTTGGAGATAAGCTAGGGAGGTTGCGAGCGGAAGTAGTCAAGGTCAACCAGTACAGTCTCGTCACAACAGCAATACAAACACCGCACGTGACCACACACATCTCACACAAGATGTTTACATTGAAAAATACCTTACGTCCGTATGTCACAACGTAGGGGCAGCAGCCATCTGTAATTAACAATCCTTCTGGGTCACTGTACAGACATGTGAACACATTTTAACACTATGAATTTTTAAATTTATTTTATGTATGTAAATTGCATCATTGAACATGTAATTTACAGCCTTATTCTTACACAAATTGTCATATTATAAGGCAATAAAATTTTAATCAGGTTCTACAGTGCTAAATGGTAGTAATAACAACCAAAAGCAAGACACAAAAATGTTATAAACAGTGTATTTAAGAACATGAATTGCAGTGTATTGGACAACTGTCTAAATTACGGTTTTGCTTAGTTAAATGTGCTTTATTTTCAGCTGTGTCTTGCAGTTCTACACCTCTCACAACAACCACTGGTGATCTCTACTGAATGTACAATCTGTTTACCGTCTGCTCCAGATTTGTATCAGTCAATCGTTTCAAATGTTTCTACGAGAAATAGTTTTTCCCAGGGTCACTTCATTAGAATATCTAATGAGGCCCGGGGCTACTTAAATCTGAGCCTCTTTTTTTTTTTATTTATGATACTGTGCACTTGTAGGCATTCACACTTCTGACATGTTGGTTGCGATGTCATAGCTCTCACCTCGGCAATGGACATCAATGACGTCTTTATTAGCAATTACACTTTCAAATACATTTCACAGCAACCGTCAATGTTTATTAGGAACTTTATAAAAGCCCATTCATCTTAAATAATAACTCTTATCTTTTATTTTTTATTCAAACGCGAGAATGTCAGGCCTGGGGCAAATTTTCCTCCCCCTCCCCCCCTTTTATCCCGTCAAATTGACTAAGTCACGATTTTTTCTACTTCACGCCGGCCTCCATAGCGTAGTCAGGCATCGCGTCTGTACTGTGCAAGAGGCCTTGGGTTTGAATCCCGGCTCGGGCATGGATAATGTGTTGTTCTTTCACCACTCGCATCGGCTCTTGAAAACAGCATTGTTAAAGGGGCGTAAAACTCTCTCACAAATTTTTCTAAATCGCGATGCGAAGCAATGATTTTTCTTTTTTCCTTTCAATGTTCGGAACGATTCGATTTGCAACCCTGAATTCATTGTACATACCAGAACAAAATAATTTTCCATTTATGTTTCATTGTAACCTATAGTTACCGCCATTTCACAAGCACCACACTGAAATGTTTGTTTACGACTCACGTGCTTGCCTGGCTCGCTGGGCGAAGAGGGAGGAAAGATAAAGAAGTGAGAGGTCGGCCTGCTGCGTTGCATCTTTACTCGCGCGTCGCGCGCCTCGCTAGCTACATTTTACCACGCGGAACTTGCCAGATATTTATTGTGGGATTATGAAAGCCTAAGTAGCGATGGACGACTACGTTATAAAGTTAAAACCGTTCTAAAATATAATGTGATGAATTTTAATTCAGCAGAAATGATTTTTGTACGTCTTTTAACCAAGAAATGATTAATTAAAAATTATTGTAATTTTTTTTTAATATTCTGTCAGAGTTATCTGAGGTCCGGGACATCGAGGTCCGAGTTATCGAGGGTTCACTGTATTGATATGCCTGTTTGCATAATATTTCATAAATTATTGGCTGAAACAAGATAAACAGTCGTTTTAGTAATTATAATGTAGTTTCTTCATGTTGTTTCTTCGTGTAGGGTGCCTGGGTGATTGATGTAAATGCGAGCCTTGTGGCCAGCTGCTGTATTGGAGCCTAGTGCTGTTCTTTTTAGTGAATGACTTTGAAATGTTATGTAGCATTGTTACATATCTTGCACTAATATACAGGGGCAAATGAAATACGTGTTTAAACCTTCTACCATTATGAAAATCACAGGGGTGACCATTCTTGTATGTCGTTAAACTCTGGCGCTGTCTGGATATGAAGGCATGTGAAGACGAATAATTGACGAGTGTGCCATGCATTACAAAAAAGGTCTTCTTATTGCAAGTGTGTGGAGCACATAGTTCCCGTTAAAAACAGACATCAAGCAGACCAATGCCAATATGCACTGTACGACCACACCTAGAATAAGGAATTGATGTTTGTTTTGTGTCTTTTCATTCAGCTTTTCCTGTAGCTTGTTGTCCTTAAACAGAGCACATTTTACAGTTCTTTTGAACTCTTGTCTTTCCTGGAGCAGGTGGAATTTTTTTCCAAGTAGTTCTTATTTCCGGAATGACGTGTCATCCGTTTTCTACTGGTTCGTGGTTTAGGTATTTCTTATTTGAATACCATGTGGTTATTACAGATTACTTTTATGAAGTCTATAATTCTCAGTTTCTTGTTTCCTACTTTTTTTTACCATGTACGAGCATTTACCACACACACAAAAAGAATGTGGAACGTTAGTTTCTTTCACCGTTTCATGCTGCGAGGTTCAAAGGCACTGTATGACATATTCTTATCGGACAAGTGAACTTGTTCTTGTAGTCCAAAACACATGTTGGCTTGGACTTCTCTTTTCCTCGCTTGTCCACAAAACATAATCATTTATGCCTGATACTGAGTATGTGTCATGTACACAACATATTTGTCTTTCCAACACGAGGCTTATATAATGCCACAGCATCAAAAAACTTGCTGACCACGCTCAGGTTTGGACTCTTTCACTGCAGCTGGCGTTCCTCTTCTATTATTGTGAGTCATTCCAACCAGAGCAATTTTGAGACTCTCAAGTACTGGCAAGGGTGGGACTTGTGTAATAATGTTCAGTGAATAATGTGTGCCCTTGTCAAACTTAACTTCCTAGAAGGTCTATTACAATAGCTTGGATATAATTTCCTTGGGTACATTTCTCTTCAAAGTTCGAAATGTAACTGTTGTTATATTTATTACATTCATCTTCAGAATTATTTCTAACATTTCTTACCACTGAACAAGTGCTAGCACCAACACTAACAGCTTACACATTAATGCTTTGTCAGTTTCGCCCTGTATTTGATGGCTGGACCGCTTACCAAATTATTGTTCTGTGAAGTTTCGTCACTCTCAGATTCACCCTCAGTGTTTTATAAAATAAAGAAAATTCATCAACATTTCGATAAATGTATAGAATATTACAGTTGTGATTGTACAATACTTGTGATGAAATTTTTTTAATGAAAATAAAACTGTTCTTGAATCTACTTACCTGAACTTCTATCTGAATTTTCTGGCGCATACTCAGAATCTTCAAATTTTTGTTTTCAGATTCCATTTCACTTTTGTTCCAATTGCAAACGTTAGAGTCGCACGAAACCTTCGCGGATGTCTACGTAATGCTACTGCATTCTAGCTGCTACATTTGGAACAAAGTGTGAAGGAAGCGCTATTCATGAATTCCAATGCAATCTAGAGATGTTTTTTTATAAGTATAAGAGTCGGAGTTGCTACCTAGAACTGCTAGTGCCGTATATTAATGGGGATTTTTATATAAAGCAATGATAAGGTGACAGATGTCATGTGACTGGCTTCATGTTTTTTGAGGGAACAAATTAAACATAAATTGATAATTTTAGTAGCGAAAGGGTTAGGGTTGAAAAACAGAAGGAGGCGTTAAGGTTCGAAACTGTAGATGGTCACTTCTACGACCTCATCACTTCACTAAACGTTTCCCCTTCGCTTCCCCTTAAAACTCCTTCCTTTTCTTACTTTGATTATGCCTGAAAGAGAGTTGTGCTATGAAAGCTGGTACGAGGCAAACATGGTGTGTGAGGAGGTAGCAATTTCAGGAGCATGAAGTGTCGCAATAGCTGCATGGGTCAAGGGAGGAGAAGAACAAGTCCCTCACGCAGGAAACACACTACCAGGCGTTTATAACGTTGCATGTCTACGCTGCCAGGAACTCAGTCCATGAAGCATTTAATTTCTCTGTGTTATACACGAGGTACGCCTATCTCACCTAATTGTACGTTATATGAGGCCGTATAAAAGCAAGCTAATGGGCATTGTCAGTTATATCAACATAATGCAAGTTTAAGAGTATAATCATAACACGTAATAATGATGAGTGTTCATTTAACCATTCTGTAAAACACTTTCATAACTCAACAGAACTAACAATCCAAACAATCCATATGGGGCTACGACTAACATGTTTTCTTATATGTTGTTTTACGTCAAATTATAAATGTGTCTTTTAAATAGGATGTATATTTATTCTGGAAAACGCTTTTTATTTTATAAGTTTTCTAAAACGCAACAACTGGAAAATTCATTATGAGGTCAGTATACAACTTTGCAAAATATGTGATTTCTTAATTCCCAGAATCATTTACATAACAATATAGCTCGTTCTAATCTATAAGTGTAGAAAATAAAGGTGTAGGGACTAGATAACATTATATTAGTTGTGTATGCTGAAATATCAATTGCTTACAAAAAATATATGAGCAATGTTTGTATTTGTAATAGAATTTTTTGCTTTAAAAATTAATTTTTAAATTTTTGCATACATGCAATAAAAAAAGTAGTACCATATATTATACACGTGTATAGCGCGCACCATTATTTTTGGAACAATTTCCACGGGAAAAAATTTAAGTGCCTTGCTAAAATGTAAAAAGAATCCCAGGGTATGATACAATGATACAGCACGATGGAGGCTGTGATGGCATGGCCTTGGGGAGGATGGAGAAAGGAAAGGAAACGTGGCTGGCAACAAAGAAAAGAGTGAGGAAAGATAACATTCACACTGGCTAGAGAGTGACAGTGGAGAGGGTAGAGGAGAGCCATGTAGCTGTAGCTTGTCTCTGCCTTCTCCGCAGCTTTCTGTAAATAGTCTTCCAAGGTAGTTTGCTGCTTGCAAGCCAGCGTGTGTGCGCACATGTGTGTGTGTGTGCGCACCTGCACAACACCCTCTCTCACTCTACTGTGTTTGCCTGTCGCTTCCAGGATGTCCCAGAGATAACCTGCCACAAGAGCAAGCTGGTCTTTTTTTATTTATGTTGCACTTCTCTCCTGGAAAAAAAAAAGAGAACAGTGTCACCCTTTTTTCTTTCTTTCTTTCCCCATGAAACAATCACTTATCACGAGACTTCAAAATTAACTTCTCATATTTCCGCCCGCCGCACATGAACTTTCGTTTCTGACACATGCTAGTAAACGTCTTCCCATCATCAGACAAGTTTTTAACCCGCATATTGTGTAAACACTGAGTAGCACTTTGAACAGGAAAAAGTATAAGGACAAACAAAAAAATCGGGGTTTAGCAGTGACGGTTACGTCAGTGTGGGGACAGAGGGAGGGAACTAAAGGAAGAGGAGTAATAATGGCTGGAGGAACCCGGTGGTGAGAAACACTCTCGCTCGTCGTCCCACTCTTGACACCCATCAGTTTATGACTATAACTCTGCCTTCTTCCCCACCATTTTTTTACACATTTTTTTTTCTATTTTCAATGTATTTTTATTAATTGTTTTGGAATAAAAGTGCACACTATACATGAGTAAAAATAGTATCTGCCTTAGTTGAGTATTATATTCCCTAATAACAGTGACGTGGTCGTAGAGACATCTCGGCGAGGTCGCAGACTGTTATGCGCGTCGTTGCGTGGATGCGGCGCGATGTCACAGCAACGTCTTGCAGATGTTTCCATGACGTTCAGTTGTCTGATTTTGCAATGTCGCATTGTGAACTCCCTGCGACGTCTCACCTCAGCATACCGGTGACATCACATCCCAGTTTCCTTAAAATACCTCTCTAATATGTGCAGTAATATTACAGAGGTATCAATTTCTAATACTGATAAAACTTTTTTGAAACAACATTGGTCGTCAAATCTTAATGCATCATACCACTTACGTTCTAACAACCACCTACATCCGATCAATCTCGTAGTGGCTACCTTTAAATATGCTTCCAGGCCCGTAGCTAGAATTTATTTCAGGTCGGGCTAATCATTACCTAAGAGGGGCTACTCTGCCAATGTTTCAAGTATTATACACTTACTGCGATAGGTCGGGCAAAAATTAAAAATTTACCCAGGTCGGGCATGGTTCGACCTGCCCCATCCTCCCTCATGCCAAAGATATGCATAGTAAACTATGTATGTAACGGCAGTGGTGACCGTTTTATGAAACAAGGGTATTACAATTCAATCCCTGAGTTTTTTCCCCCTATTTGGGCTGTTACCTGTTGATAAAAAAATGGTGACTGAAAGTATCCAACGGATGTGAATTGACGGTATCAGAATTTTCGACATTAATGTAACTTTACATTGTTAAACATGCAATTGTGTATATATATATACATCACAGACTTTTAGAAATATTTTCGCAGTTGAATTGGTAACAGACCAGCAATTGACGTTCACAATGAAATGGTTACACCACAATAATGCTTATTTCTTATCCTGGTTAGGGAGAACTTCAGAACTGTATAATTATAAAAATAGTTTCAGAAATAGAACTGGATTGTTTATTTATGATTTGATATCACAACACAGAGACCAACATCAAAACATGTAACCACAATTCTACCCAAGCGTTAAAAACCAATTAGTTTTCTATGAAGTATGTTGCGAATTGTAGGTTAATGTCTACGACAATTATGAATCTCATTGTCATTAGAGAATGACCAAGAGAACATTCACTGTCTTTTTGGGGTTATCTCGATTTTCTCAAATAAGTTATAAAGGCCCCACAAACAAGCTCCTCGCCGCTCCTGCTCCGGCTATCGCTGTCACTACCAGCCTATGCCGGCACTGGATGGGCATCACAAGGGACAGAAAAAGTATTGTAACTCTGCCTTTTTCCTCCTCTTCTCCCCCTTCCTGCCGTTTCCTCGCCACACCCGATGTCACGGTTTTTCATGAGAATTTTTTCTAGTTGTTACCGTGTACGTTTCGGATTGTTAATTGCTATTGTAACTTTGATTTTTTTGCTTTTCTTCACTGACTACAATTTGGGTTTTGATTGGATTTTTCTGCTTTGTATTTTTTGCTACTTCACTTGGATTTCAATTTTTTTTTGCTGCGCTGTAATTGTTAAATACCTATGCCATGTTTGTTTCACTGATTACAATTTGGATTTTGACAGGATTTCCTTTGATTTCTATGTATTGACGACTTTACACGACTTCACTTGGATTTTGAGTTTTGGATTATTTTTTACTGTGATTGTTGACAACCTACACTATGTTTTCAAACACGCTTCTGGATTCCACTTAGGTTTTTGAAAAAATTTCTGGTTTCCGAAATGTACGACATGAGTGGAAACGAGAGGCAGTCCATCTCTCTCATGCAAAAATATGAGATTATACAGGTGACGGAGGCAGGCACATGCTCGCAAGCGGAGATAGCGCGGTGGCATGGCATGGCAAGGTCATTTATATTTATGATCTTGCAAAACACGGGTGTAATCATGAAAGCAGTGCAGATAGAGGGAAGGAAGGTGAAGGCGAAAACCTTGAAATCTGCAGCCCATGAGAACTTGGAGAAGGCGGTGCTGGAGTGATTCAGACAGCTGATGGCTCATGGTGTGCCTGTAAGTGGGCCTATGATACAACAGAAGGCGAACATTTTTGCTTTGAAGTTAGGCATCGAAAACTTCATGTGTTCACAAAGGTGGCTGGACAGGTTTAAGAACCGCTTCAGCATTTAAAGCCGTAAGGTAGCTTGTGAAAGTGGTTCAGTTTTCCAGGCAGTGGTGACAGAGTGGTTGCCTGCACTGTCTAATATCTTGAGCGCTACAAGCCTCGTGAGATCTACAGTGCCAACGAGACTGGCATGTTCAGCCTACTGCCAGAGCACACTCTTGCAATGAAAGAGGATACATGCAAGGGTGCAAAGTGAAGTAAGGAACGTCTGATAGTACTATTGGGCTGCAACATGGATGGCAGTGACAAATTGAAGCCACTTCTCATCGGAAAATTTAAAAAGCCTCATGGTTAAAAAACACCATCATTCTATGTGATAATGATCGTAATAAAAATGCTTGGGTGACATCTACTGTTTTATAAAGTGGCTTCGGGCTTTTGATGCCAGCATAGGTTGCAGAAATCGTGAAATAGTGTTGTTCTTAGATAATTTCCCTGCTCACCCAACAGTGGAGAATTTGAAGAACATTGTGTTGGTATTCATTCCAACGAACAACACCAGCCCCCTTTAGCCCCTGGGCAAGGGAATCATTCTGCAGCTGACTCTGTTAAAGAAAAACTTGTATGAAGCTTTGTACTGGTGCTGTGACCAGTACGCGTCTTTTCGACGAATGAACTTGACGCAGGTCGCAGGGCCAGCGTATGGGTTAAGCCCGTAATGGCGCAAGTGTGTCCTTTTCTACCCACCCAAAAGCATTCTCAAACTCTCCCATAATCGTTCCGCAACCCCAGTGTGTACGCATGCCAATTCATTTAGTGCGAAGTGTATTGTGTATCAAACAACAGTATGTGCCGAAGGCCATCAAGTGTTACCATGTTCGCTATGTTTACTTTAATGTTTTCAGCAGACATTTATAAATGCATCATTCACTATCAGCAAAATATGTAACGTAATTTATTATGTAATTTAGTGTGTGCCATTTTCGTAAGGTATTAATATTAATATTTCACGCGCACGAGGTACCGGAAGTGTGTAAACCCCGTAGCGAGGCAAGGAGCCCCTAGCGGTTGCCTTATCCCGTGGCAGTTCGTCATAGTCTTCTGGAGAGGTAAGACGCCTGCCCATGTGCTCTTCATCTTTTGTTTCACTGATTGTTAGTTTTCCATAGTCTCGTTAGTATACCGGTTCACCTTTGCATAGCACACGTTACCAGATATTCCCCATTGCATTGCGCATCCGCTTAACCTAATAATTGTGACCATTTTTGGTATTTTTTAACTTAAACACCGCGTCGGCATTATCACCGCCACGTGGTTAGGGACTTTTGTATCGGGAGACATCGGCACTCATCCTTCACCATACGAGGTTCGTTTTGGTATTGTTTGGCACTATGTACCATAAGCGTAATAAATAATCTGTAAGTGAAATACTGTTTACATAATTTCTAAACACCTAATATTGCCAGTAGAAGCAACGTAAGTTATCAGGCGTACTGGGGGCCAACATCCAGTAAGTGTGTAGTTCTGGTATAGTCAGTGTGATATGTGTTAATCCATTCAAGTGCTTTCACCACTCAATCACGCACATCGACGCGCCGCGCGTTAAGTGGCTTTCAGTCACTCACATCAACGCGTCGGGTGGGATACCGAACACACCGAACAAACCACACCCTGAGGCCTAAGAGTCTCGAAGTGCAGTACCTGGGGAGTATTGCTGGCGCCCTTCACTTACATCAACAGCGTAGTTCGCTATCCAGATCCCACCCGAGGTAGGCATTAAACTGTCTGTGAGAAGCTTGTGGCGAGTACATTCGGTGCAAGGCGGACTTTTGAATTTCGCGCACCTCGTGGTCGGGGTTCGGGCGCCTTCGTGCCCGGTCGGAGATATCGTGCCTCCCTCCAACCCTTCTACCTTCTCTTAACCTTCCTCTGCCCCCTCTACCTTGGCCGTGCGATCGGCTGCCCAGCTGGCTTGTGTTACTCTTCATCCAGCCTTCGGAGCATCTTCATCGCCGGCCTTCCAACAACTAGCCTTTGCTTCGGTGAGTTTTAAGTTTACGTTTTTATTTTCTTTGCATTTGCTCATGCTGAAGCTTCTCCCCAGTACGGTAAGTTGCGTGTCTGCCACATTTTATTACACCGTTGTTAGTTTGGAATGAAATGTTGTGGTTGTTGAGAGGCAGACGAGTCTTGAGCTTAGTCTATAATATATTGACGCATGCTAGCAGCGTCTTGAGCTGTGAAGCCGCCGCCTCATCTGCCCGTTCCATATTCCCGCACCCATTGTTAGTCCTTTCTACCCTTATTACTCCTGCACACGTCAGTGCACTCTAACCTGACTCCAAATATTTAATATAAAGCCTACCAACCCATCATTAGTTATCCTTCAGCCGGCCAATCACCACAGACTGACCCGAGAAGGGTATAAAAGAGGGAGCGCGAGCCACCGAAGTCAGTCGCATTCTACTTGCCACTCAGTTGAGTCCCAAGAGCAGTTCGTCTCCGAGTAGCGACCTGTTTGCTACTCTCTCTGAGCAGTAACCTTGCTAACACTGAAAGGTTCAGCTGCGGTAGATTTCTCTACCCTC
>PNEQ01007283.1:18839-31968 GCA_003012365.1 Medauroidea extradentata | reverse complement strand
TTCTCCTTTGTATATCATTGGGGAAATTATTAGCTCTAAAAAGGAAATTTAAATGTAAAAACACCTTGAATATTTAGCCTAAGTGAAAATTTGGCGTACCAAATGTAATTTCAAGGGTCCTTGAAAAATTTGCAAACAGTCCTTGAAAAGTCCTTGAAAGTCCTTGAATTTTAACTGTAAGTTGCTGTAAGAACCCTGTATATAACTTAGCGTCAAAACATTCCCTCGACATTAGATGAATTGTACACAGTACACGAACGTCTATTTATTTTTCAAGTTCGACATGTATGGGGCCAAATGTTTCTACACGTGGATAATAGGTAGCGCTATTATCGTGCTCACTTGTGAAATGCACGTTTTATGACGTGCAGTAACATATTGTTTAAGCAAATTATGCACCAAGTTAATTGTTTTAAGTACGTATGGTGTTAACCCAATAAAGAAAAATATCACGCTATTATTTATAGGGTTCGTGTAAAAAAGTACTCATTCGGCGCGAGACGAGAGAGATACAAGACGTCGTGAAACAGCCTAGCAGGAGGCTGTACTATAGTTAAATGAGCATAAGCACGTGCACTAGAAGTAGTATAAAATATAAATAGAAGAGTCTGTCGGCCCAGGTTGTTTGACATTTATTCTTTCATAGTTCTCCCGTTACAGTGATAATTTCCCCACTACCCCCTCCTATAAATTGATACGTACATAGCAGTATACAGTAGAACCCTGTTATAACGTTTTTCATGGGACCTGTGAAAATTTGTGTTTAATGCAGGAAAATGTTTTAAGCAGGAATCAATATTTTTACACCAATAATGGATATTACATAAAAGTTAATTAAAGCTTTGTAGTTTGTGTACAGTAAATGAAGCTGTAGTTACTGTGCCATCAGAAACATGATTAATACATACATTGTGTGTATAATAGAGGCTGTGTGTATAATAGAGGCTTTCCCACTTGTTTCTGTAGGTTCATGATCATCATACTCAGGATCACAGTGTTTAATATCACTGTAATGTACATTTATGACACTTTCTCAGATATAAATTAGTTTTTTACAGTTGCTTTTAGTCTCCAGCTTAGTTTATCTATAATATTACAGTGCAGAAAAATGTTACCCGAGTTGTGGTTATTGTCTGAGAAAAAAGTGATGTTATATGCAGGAAATGAAAATAACAGAATTGTTATAAGCAGGAAATGAAAGCATTATGCCTTATGGATAAATAGTGGGACCAAAGAAAAGTAATGTTATATGCAGGAAAATGTTATATCCAGGAATGTTATAACAGGGTTCTACTGTATATTGCTGGTTCTTTTGCTTGTAGAAATGATAGCTTACTGGTTTCCTCACGTTTCTTGTGATTGGCTGATTACCCCTCCTGCCCGGACGCCCCTCGATAACACGGACAAATCGTAACTCGGATAGCTTCTCCCCCCTTTTAGTCAGTTATTGAGAGTTATTGAGGGTTAACTGTATATCATAGTTAGTATCTGAATTTTTCTGTTGCAATGCACCAAGTGGATTTTTATAATTTTGCCCCTGAAATATCACATACAGTGCTGTATTTTGTTGTCAAAATAAGCCAAATTGAAGCAAAATAATTTTTGTTAGCAAACTGGACATTGTTTTAAGAAATGCTGTGGCAAAATTGTGTATTGTATGACTGTACACAGTCTATAATTTTTTCAAACCATTTGTTTAAAAAGTATTCAAGTTATTTGTAATTGTTTGAAATAAATGAAAGATCATGGCCTTAATTAGGTTCCTACAATGGCTTATGTATTTCAGTATAAAAATTTTTCAATACAGTTAATTTGCTGACATTATGAGTATTCCTGGATATACGCCATTGCTTGCGAATGTTGTTAAATCGCAGATAAATATACAAAGAAAATAAAAATGCAACAAAATTATGAAAAAATTAATTAAATAAGACCGGATATGGTCTTTGTCAACACACACATAAGTAATTCCAGAATAGGAATATAGTCAGTATATGATAACAAAGACTAACAAAAAAAGCTGTCAGAACAAAGTATTTAAACAGGACAATGATGATGGACAAAAAAAGCGACTTGGACACACAAATGAACACAGCGACAGAAAAGATTGTAGGCGAGACAGCACAACGAAAACAGCACAGACAAAGATAGCAGGTTATCTTCGGTGCCAACAGATGCGACATATCGGGAACTGAAATCTGTTCCAGTTTTCAGGCACACGAACAGTCCGGCGATCATGAAATGTGCTGTGTTGCTTAACAAGACTGTGTCTAGATCCTCACCCTGGCGACTGGTGAGTGAAGGAGCATCCAGGTACCCAGTCACCACAGTGCGGTGGCACAGCACAGGAACTAATTTACAGATAGTGCTCTGCGTCTCGGTTAGAATGAGCTATAGTTCAGCGTGCTCTATTGAGAATTATTTTATCGATAGAATGCTGTGGTGTCCAGCGTGATTGTTTTCTATTGCGTCACATTAGAACAGCGTATTTATCAAAAATCCACAATTATATTATTACAGACTTACTGCAACAAATTTATTACTCTGATGCTAAAAATATGCTAGAGTACAAAATATTTTAGGAAGCTGTAACTACCTCTAACTATGAGCATGGCTGCATGCAAATTATAACGACTGTTGCTGCGTGTTTATTTTGCAATTGTCTCGCATACCGTATTGCTCCAAATATAAGCCGCACAGTTAAATTTTAATATACAAAATTGAAAACAAGAAAGTCTCCAATGTAAGCCGCAACATAAAAATCCATACTAGGTAAGAAATTTTTTTGTTTTCAAATCCTAGCCTAACTTCTACGGCTTCGTTCACTACACGATGCCTTGAATTCCACTCTCGCACATTTTCACATTGGCGCCCGCAACTTGAATACAAATTTTCATTAACAGTAATGAATTTATAAATTGAATAATATTAAGACCATTTTTTCACAACAAGGAAAGTGAGACGGTGCTACAAACTGTGGAAAACTGCACCAGAATAAGTGTGGGTGGTGAAAGCAAAAGTGTCTTTTACAATAGAAATTTACTGTGCGTATATTTCATATAATTTTTTAAATTAATTTGATTATCAATTTTCTATTTAACGTGTTTTGTGCACATCTCTAACAAAAAATAGGTATACGAAAGCCGGACATGACAAAAACTTAACCTCACGCCGCACAGGCTGTTCCAAGTACGTTCAACCAACCAATTGCTTGCACTAACCGCTGCTGTTTCAACTGAATAACGAGCCCCTACAGTTATAGCGGCCATCTTGCGAAACCTTAGCAGGATGCCGCAGGCTGTTCACTTTACCGGTACTTCCCTGCGCCAATGCAATTTCAAGTACATATCTTCCAAGCGCAAAATATGTAGACGGTTAATTAATGAATTCGGTTTTGTAACATTAATTACCGTTAATTATCATACGTGCATTTCTCCCTATTGATCAAGATGACTGTAAAGTATCTGGAAATATTAACATTCGTTGGGGAACATGTGATGAAGACAGAAGTAACGCTATTCATTGAAGTATCTGGAAATATTAACAATCGTTGGGGAAAACGTGATGACAGAAGTAAAGCTATTCATTGGAACGTGACTGTGTTTACACCAGCAACGTAATCTGATTGGAAGTTGAGGTGGCTTTATCATAAATGGAATGAAAATGACGACGCACATGTTTCTTTGCATACAGTATTTACTGGATTTTGTGTACCGTCATTAAAATATTTTCTCTGAATGTATTAGACGATAATTTTATTGCCTGGCAAGATGGCTTCTACTGGTAGTGACATACAGGTGAAAAAATTTGTACATTTTGAAATTTTGATTGGAAAAAAAAAATAGATTTTTGTAAACGTGCGATAAGCCGCACCAGATTTTTAAGATTCCAAAAATTGTATAAAATAATTGGCTTATTTTCGGTGCAATACAGTACATTTAATTCAGGTTCCATTGAAGTATTTTTTTAGTAATTTTTTATGGAAATTTCCTGAATTTTGCTGGGGGCGGTGTTAGTCATCACTTCTCACGTGTCGATGGCACATGGGCGACCTAAATCGCCATGCACATGCTTGCAGAGCATTCTACTGGAAGTTTTATGAAGTTGTTTCACCTACATTTTGTCTTTCATGGCTATGATGGTAAATGTGTCGTGTTATTGTTGTGAGCTTACAGACTTTTGAAAAATTAGCTTAGGTTCCGATGAAACATGGCGGTGGATTTTTTTTTGGGGGGGGGGGGCAGGTGAAAAAAATGAAGTTCTATTTAACAAAACATCAGTTTAGATTAAACCTCTTCAGGTTCTGTGCCATTTTGTTAAATAGAGGTTGCATCTGCATTAGCAACAATAACATAACTTGCAGTATAACATTAACAATAAAAAATTATAGTAGCAAGTTTTAAACTGTTTGTGAGGTGCTATTATCTCAATAACAAGATGCATGCAAGCAATGTTGTGTACTCAATGCGTAGCTCTCTATTGTGACACCCACACATTTAGTTTTTGACGTCCCATTGGTTATGTGTTTCAGAGAGCGTATACCAATAAAAGAGGCCTTTGTTCAATGGTTGAGTAGTAGGTTGGACATCTACGCAACTGCTATTCTTAGGTGTATGTGTTTGCTATTCTGTGGCAGGGTGCGGCACTGTTGTATTTGTTGGAGCACCGTTGTGCACATGCGGTGGATAGGGTAGAGGAGTTAGTTGCTTGAGGGAGGGACGAGTCTGGCAGCTGCTGTATGCAGTTGGATGTATGTCTGGGTGGGAAAGCAGGCCAAGGAACACATTGTGAAAGTATGCAGTGTAAGTAATGGTTTGTCCATTTTTGTTTGGTTTCGCTTGCGAGTTGATTAATTTTTAAATACCGTCTTACAATTGTATGTTTTGCAAAAAAGGAGATTTGTTAATGTAAAGTTGCATGCGTCGGCTGGTTAATTGCGGCCTTAAACTTTAGCTGCTAATGAAGAGCATTTGGTTTGGATGTGTATTTATAAAAAGGATGTTTGTTTAGCACTAAGTGCTTCCCCTTTATTCTGGTGGATCAACTTTTTTCATTGACTTGCCATTGTGAATTTCACCTTGTATTCACTAGAATTGTTCCTGGCTGTACAGGATTATATTTTCGGTTGCCAATAATTTTGCTGGTTTGCTGAATTGCGAATGTCTAGTTAATTATGTGTTTTTAAAAACAGGTAGGCAAGATGCAAATTCAGGTTATATATGTCTTGTTTACCAATAGCTTTTGCAAAAGGTATGATATCTTTTGTTTTCACTTGAACATAGAATACTATCCCTTGTCAGCCAGAGAAGGGAACATTTCCAGTGTGCACATGAAGAGATTGTTTTGGTATTGTAGCAGTTCTATTGGTAAACTAGTCAGCACTGTCATTGGTACTCCGTCAAGGAGTATTCTGCCGATTGTTTAGGGAAAATTGATGGAGAGTTAATGTGATATCAAGGAGTATTCTGCCGATTGTTTAGGGAAAATTGATGGAGAGTTAATGTGATAGTAGCTTTTTCAAGTGTGTTCAGCAAAGAAACAAACATTTCAGTAATTGATTTAAGTCTATGTGTGTACAGTTGAACCTCTAATCATTGTCTTTAAAGGGAAATGAAACATGCAGGAAAGAAACACTTTTCCCATCCCCCCACTTAAAAGAAAATACACTAGACCCCCGATTTTACGAATACTCACGGTTCCTCTCATCACATTCGTAAAATCGCTACCTTCGTAAATTCGATAGCGGCTTATTTTTGCCCCCCCCCCCCATAACAGAAAATTTTAAAATTGAATTTTTTCTGCAAAGTGTCTCTAGGCCCCGACTTCCGTAGCGTTTTGCGGGAAATTAATTAACGTAATAATGTAAACATAAATTGATGTCAGTAGCCAGACGTTACACTGTTGAGCGGTAGATATGACCGACCCTTGTCCCCAAAAAATGAGAAAATCTTGATTCCGAGTGTCTTCTCTCGAGCGAATAGCCCGACTCCCGTAGCATTTAACGGAAAAATAAAGCAAGTGATAGTTTAAATATAAATTTATATCAATAGGCAGACGTCTTACGATCAAAAGAACACCGCTAAACAATAGATATGATCTACCTTTGTCCTAAAAAAAAGGAGAAAACCGAGCTGTCGAGTGCCTTCTCACGAGCGAATAGCCTGATTTGCGTAGCGTTTAATGTAAAAAAAAGTAGGCATTCCTTACTAGTAAAATGCCCTTGTAAATTTTTCACCAAAGAAAGAAGGAATAAGCGGATGTATTTATTCATTGCGCAGTTTTATATAACTTAACGTAAAAACATTCTCTCGGCGTTGTTGATGAGTTGTACGAGAACGTAGATACTAGTAGCGTGCAGAGCGGACAGATAGCGCAACTGTAGGAACGTTCACAAGATGGCTGATAGATAGCGGCACCGTAGCGCCATATACCGACGTTGTTCCAAAAACGCCATTTTGTGACGTTTTTACCTAAAATCGTCGAGAATTACATGTATAAGTTATTGAAAATCACTTTCACAGTCAGTATAAGCGGTAAAAATAAATTAGGAGTTCCGGGATTACGTAATACACGAACGTCTATTTATTTTCCAAGTTCGACATACCTGGAGACAAATGTTTGTTCGCTTGGTTAATAGGTAGCGCTCATATCGTGCTCGCTTGTGAAACGCACGTTTTACGACACGCAATAACACATTGTTTAAGCAAGTTATGTGCCAAATTAATTGTTTTAAGTACGTATGGTGTTAACGCAATATAGAAAAATATCACGCTATTATTAATAGGGTTCGTGTAAAAAAATAAACTCATTCGGCGCGAGACGAGAGAGATATAAGCCGTCGTGAAACAGCCTAGAAGGAGGCTGTACTGTAGTTAAACGAGCATATGCGCATGCGCTGGAACTTTGTGTCTATAGTACGACCTCAATATAGATCCTAATACATCGTAGTTGGAGACACGCCGGCCGGCTTGGCTCAGGCGCCGCCGGCCGCCACCGCGCGGTTTTCAAACTGTCACTGCCGCATTTTTAACGGATTTTCACTATTTTAGTTTCATTTTTAATATTGTGACTTACCAAGTAATAACTGCAACTCTACAATTCATATTTTAATGCTGTGAATTAGATACAGTATGTTTTATTTATTGTCAATGTAATTCCTTACAATTTTTTTTGTCAAATAATTTTGTTATTTTTTGAGGGTTCCTGAGATTATATTCGTAGAATCGCTACCTTCGTTAAATCCAGGGTTCGTAAAATCGGGGGTCTAGTGTACAAACATAACCTCAAAATGTTTTCAACATGTCCACCACATGCAAATATGGACGTGAAAAGTGTGTGTAGTGAATATTGTTACTTGCATTTAGCACACCATTGTACAATATGTATTTAACTCCAAAGAATTTGAAATAATAAATTTTATGAAATCAAATTTAGATTCTTATTTTTATTTAAACTGACACAATATTGTACTGTAATTTACTGTAGTAATTCTGGTGAATAGTTCTGTATGACTTAGGAAGGATTGTAGCAGAGTTATTAAGAGTGTTATAGATAAAAGTGATGGGTACGTAGTGTGGAAATTTTCAAATTTGATGATACTATCAATGTTGTAATATTATCCACCACGAGCTCCACGGCATATAATTGTGTTTGTGGTTTTCATAAAGGTGGTAAATTATAATCCTCTGCCGCTATGCTATCTGGTCCTCTTGACTTTTTAGCACAAAGCTTAGGAACAGTTGGCATTTATGCGACTATAGCTGATGTTCACACAACTTCATAGTAATGATGTTTACTTAAGTTTTGTGTGACAGAATCAGAGTATTTTGAAGTTATGGTATTGTTTCATGGTAAAAGGCTGGTCAGTCCTTTGGACAGTAAAGAACATTTTTGATTTGCAATATTTCTCAGAAAAAACAACTGTACACATCACCATTTAAATTTATTTTGAAATATATGTAACCTTTATGAAAAGATTGTTCTGTATGTACACTAGACCTCCGATTTTACGAATACTCACGGTTCCTCTCATCGCATTCGTAAAATCGCTACCTTCGTAAATTCAATAGAGGCTTATTTTGCCCCCTCCCCCCCCAATCATTACAAAAAATTTTAAAATTAAATTTTTTCTGCAAAGTGTCTCTAGTCGGGCCCCGACTTCCGTTGCGTTTTGCGGGAAATTAATTAACGTAATAATATAAACATAACTTGATATCAGTAGCCAGACGTCACACTGTTGAGCGGTAGATATGACCGACCCTTGCCCCCAAAAATGAAAAAATCTCGATTCCGAGTGTCTTCTCTCGGGCGAATAGCCAGACTCCCATAGCATTTAACGGAAAAATAAAGCAAGTGATAGTTGAAATATAAATTTATATCTTACGATCAAAAGAACACCGCTAAACAATAGATATGATCTACCTTTGTCCTAAAAAAAAGGAGAAAACCGAGCTGTCGAGTGCCTTCTCACGAGCGAATAGCCTGATTTGCGTAGCGTTTAATGTAAAAAAAAGTAGGCATTCCTTACTAGTAAAATGCCCTTGTAAATTATTAACCAAAGAAAGAAGAAATAACCGGATGTATTTTATTCATTGCGCAGTTTTAGATAACTTAACGTAAAAACATTCGCTTGACGTTTGATGAATTGTACACGAACGTAGATATACGTAGTGCGCAGAGCGGGCAGATAGCGCAACTTTATGAACATTCACAAGATGGCAGATAGATAGCGGCACCGTAGAATGTTCCAAAAAATGCCATTTTGTGACATTTTTAAGTAAAATCGTTGAGAATTACATGTATAAGTGGTTGAAAATAATCACTTTCACAGTCAGTATGTGCTGTAAAAATGAATTAGAAGTTCAGTGATTACGTAATACACGAACGTCTATTTATTTTCCAAGTTCGATATACCGGGAGACAAATGTTTCTACACGTGGATAATAGGTAGCGCCATTATCGTGCTCACTTGTGAACAGAACGTTTTACGACATGCAGTAACACATTGTTTAAGGAAATTATGCACCAAGTTAATTGTTTTAAGTACGTATGGTGTTAACGCAATAAAGAAAAATATCACGCTATTATTCATACTTTCCAACAATTCTTCCATTTCTGACGAAAAATGCCAGAGGATATAACTTTTTTTGGGAGAGAAGGGGGGGGGGGGTAAAAAAATTTACAAGTTTGATTTAACGAAACATCGATTTAGAGTAAACAATTTCAGGTCCCGTGGCAGTTCGTTAAATCAGGGTTCTGTTGTAGAACAAAGACGAAACAGCACGAATTTGATCACGTGCATAGCCATAGGAGAATGACCGTGATCATGTGTAACGCTTGCGCTCACGGCACAATAAATTCAAGTTAGTGGCAAGAAAATTGCAGTTGCTGGTGCTATCGATTTTCTCGAACGCTATCAATCGCTGTATTCACATTGGCAACATTGATCTCTTTACGTACATTCGTTTGTCTTTGTAAGCGCAAATAACGGAAACTTTAATCTAAAATTTTCGAAACATTATTGAAAATATTTTATGAACAGTAGGGTTTTAAATAATTTCCATTTTAGTGCAGCGTGTGTTAAATGGTTATAAATGTGTAATGTAATCGAAAATAAATAGCGGACATTTTCGATAAAACAAAAATAGATACTGTAATAATGGAGAAGTATGAAGAGTTCGTCGTAACATGTGTTGATCTGAATAAAGAACTTAACATTTTCATTAAAATGCATCATGTTTTTGTCTAAATTAGTGATAGCATTTGCAAAAAATGCTGAACAGTATTAACTAAACCATAAAAAAAATCATATCTAACATTATAAGATGTTCTCTTGGTATGTGCATGTGCCATTAATCTTTCCATAACAGTATATTCAATTCCGATGTTGGTAACTTACACTATACCAAATTTTACGTGATAAAATATGATAAATGCATTGCTTGCATGAATACTATCGCTTCAATTTTACCTGTAGAGAGTTTTGTAAGCAACATGAAAACATAAGTACTACAGTGAAACCTCTATCCATCATTTTTCAAGGGACCAATAAGAAAAAACGATGCATGCGAGAAAACGAAACATGCGGGAAACACCTAATCTCCCCCCCCCCCCCACCCACCCACTTAAAAAAAACCAAAAACATATCCTCAAAAATTATGTCCATCAAATGAAAATTTGCACTTCAAATATGTGTGTATCGAATATGGTCGTAGCTCATTTGTATTGCCGACGATCCAGTTTAACGTCAAAGGTGCCTGGCAATCCGAGACAATTGGCAATGTCAACATGCTTTTCACCGGGACATTTCTCTACCTCCTTTATTATTTCAAGGCTTTCTTCAAGTGAGAGACAGATTTTGAACGCTGCGACATTGTTACATTTATAAATATATTTCACAGGCCTTAAAATAGAAATCGTGTACTCTACTAGTTAACAAAATTCACAAAACGGTAGCCATCTATAATCAGAAAATGTAACACAATCAAGATACGTATTTACAAGGCGAAACGTAACCTCTCCGACTCGTGCGCTTGCGCTCTGCTACCTTCAACTATACTCGGAAGTGCACAAAATGGTGGAAGAAAATTCCCAAAACGTCTTGACGTCGATATATTTATTCACTAAACTTTGAGGGGGAAAAAAGCACACATTTAAATAGAATAAAATGAATCTATACACAATACGTGTTCAATATTTATTGAAAATAATTTGGATATCAATTTTAAAACAAATATTTCCTCTAAATAATTACGTTTTTCTGTTGATGGCAACATGTTTCTATTCGTTCAACCAACAAAAATACGGCATTTGTGTTTACACGCACAACCTACTACAGTAGCCTACGTAAAATGTTTCTTAAAATAATATGAAGGCTTTCCAAACATATTTGAAACAACGGTGAAATTCATAGTCAAAACAAACCAAACATTATGTTCCTCTATATTTTTGACGACGGTAAATGTTTGCCTTTTGCGGGTATGATATGTTGCTTACACCTGTTTGTTTCGAGAAGTGTATACGAACGTGGCATGAAAACGTAAAATGTAAGTTAACTTTTTTTTTTTGTTGGCGAAAATATCTGAACTGTCAATGCAGGGAATGTATTCATATATGAACTATCCATGTGGGTATACTTAACATTGTTTATATAGGCAATTTGTCGGGACTGTGAAAAACTATCAATGGATCCGGGAAAATGAAAGAAACGGGAACGATGCAACGAGGTTCCACTGTAAATAAGGTAAGCTGAATGGGTTTTTTGAGATTACCATTAATTTACACTTTCCTTATATATACCCTTTTTCATCCTGTCCCTCTGAAAAGTGTAAATAAGGGGTTTCATTGCTTTCGTTTTAGTATTGGTATCTGCCAATATTCCATTCTTGTAGATTCTCCAATGTATTCCTTTCCAACCGATTATTATATAAACGGATACATTTTTTTTCTAACTTATTAAAGACACAAACACAGTGGTACGTCGTGATTTTACAACTTTTGCTTACAAAACTTGCATTCATGATGAAGTACAAATACAGTTATGCTTTGATGCCCAGTGGATTTTTTTTTTTTTTGCGCAGTCAAAATAGCAAACATTGTGAGTAAACAAGAAACGTTATGTATTTTCTCCATAGATATGGTGTGTATACAGCACTTACAGCAAAATGGCGGGCCAACTTGTGGCGGTAAACAAAGCTCGAGCGCTAGTTGTGTTTCGTATGTGCGTAGTCGAAAATTCATCTCCCGCTGGCTGCTATCATATACAGTAAAACCTCTTTATAACGACCACCTGTCTATAACAACCCGTATTTGGGAAACGGTGATTTTTTAATTTTTTTTATTTCAAATTTCAAGGAAATCTGCAAAGATAGGTTTTTGTGCGCCGTGTTGCGTTTCTTGTGGCGAGAACTGTACTGCACGCGGCAAGCAAGCACTCATCCTTCCTCTCTCCAGCCATTATTTTATCTTTCCCCTCACGTGAATACCCGGCGCGCTCTGTATTCTCCACATTTGTTCACGTGCCACTGCCAGTGTTCTCTCGGTCGCTGTTAGATATGCAACACGCTCTCTGTTTGCTCTATTGTAACAACTTCATTGCGCGACTTTTGGATTTCTCTTGTATTTTTACGATGTATTACGACTAATTACGCTTATTTTCACGATTTCAATTTGTAATTTATTTGGTTTGAGTTTGTGAAAAAATATTGACCCACGCAGTTCTTTTGGCTTTCAATTTGGTTACGATTATTAGGTTTGATTTTGTAAACGTATGTTGATGACCCATACATTTTAAAACTTCATACGGACTTTCGATATTTCCATAATGAATAGAAAGCGAGTCGGCTTGTCGTTTCTGAAGAAGTAAGAAATAATCAAGGAAGTGAAATCGACACAGAAGCCGAAGTCAGAGATTGCGAGGGAGTTTGGCATCCCGAAATAAACATTGTTTACAATCTTAAAAATGATGGGCGAGATCGTAAATGCAGTGCAGAAGGAAGGACGCAATGCAAACGTAAAAAAACTAAGGCGTAAGATGCACGCCAATTTGTGGGAAGCTGTGCTGGAATGGTTCGGCCAACTTAGAGCACAAAACTTGCCTGTAAGCAGAGGACATTTTTAAAAAATAAGAAACACTGTTGTTCGGCCCTTTGTGTCAGACTTTCATTTATTGCACGTTTGTTTATTGTCCCGTCAACGCAGTGATAATAGTAAACAAATGATCTGCCTAATTTATCACGTTTGTTGGATATTTTTATCTGGTAAGTTTTTTTACTAGTGTACTTGTAGTTTTTTCATGATTTTTTTCCTTGTGTACTCTTTAATAAATTTAAACGTTTGCTCGTACAACAGCTACGACTATGCTGTTAACTAATTAATAGTACACTTTTAGTAGGGTGGGGGCCATGTCGCTACATTTTCTTTGTCCTGAACGAAATATTTTACGCATTGACATGTAAGTTTAATATTTGAAGTGAGCGATAACGTTACGTCACAGTGCACGCCCGGGATTATCTTTCGGTCTGTCTCAAGGCAGAGCAAGCTGACGTGCCGAAGAGGACAGCTGCTGTGGCTGTGGTATTGATCGGTGCATGCGCGCGCAGCCATCTCCGGCACTCACCCCCCCCCCCCC
>PNEQ01007283.1:0-10053 GCA_003012365.1 Medauroidea extradentata | reverse complement strand
ATGCAGGTTCCGATGTGTAAGATTTTACCGATCCGATACCTGAAAACCGATATTTTAAATATCTGTAGGAAATCTTGTTTTCTGTTTGAAAAGATAAACAATTTGAGTCAAAAAAGTAATAAGAATTTTTACTGTTCTTCATTTAGACTATAATAACAGTATACTGTAATAAAATACAAGCTTGAAAATGTGTTGATAATATCAACTTGATATGTGTGTTGTCAGACATTACACTTTGAAAATGCCACAGTCAACCTCTATAGCTTCTACTTCAAAAGATACACAACAATTTGTGTTAAAAAGAAGTTAATTAGGAATTTTTATGTAGTGGTTTAAGTTTAAGAAATAAGACTTAGGTTCTGATGTAAAAATGTTAGTAACTGAATATGTTGCACTGAGAGGAGATTCCTTTTTTTTTTTTTTTTTTTTTGTGCAAATTCCGTTAGAGGTGCTAAATAACCTCTGAAGGTACGTAAACAGGAGGAACAGCCAGTTTATTTTGAGCAAGCAGTTTCAGGCTGGGAAAATATACAATTTCTTTCCAAAAGAGCAGTGGTTCATCCAACAGTGGAAAAGTAGGCTCTGTTAGGTACTGAGTCAATTCATTTTGTGCATCAGTTGTGATTTGAGATGCATCTGACATCTGAATCATTTCTGCACAAATCTGCTACAATGCTGACACTTCAGTTTTGAGGCTGAGGAGTAGGTACTACTACTAATGGCATATTCCAATTGACTGCTCCGGGGGCGCACCGGGTGCGTCTCGAAAACTGAAAATATGCAATAGTCACATGATTGCCCCCAACAAGTGTGTATTGTTTATGCTCCAACAACTGGAACACGCCACACTTACAGTGCAAAACATTTGTGGCAACAAATAACTTGAAGCATGCAATTCTTTAACCATAGGTACTCCAAAACAGCCAAAATTTAATCCTAGGAAATTTGACAAGTTACTTTACCACAATTTTTCTTCTTGATCTATCGGTAAATAAATGTGCAGACAACTCGATCCTACTAACCTTACTATAATTTTAATAACGACCACGTATTAAAATAATTACCATATGTTTGCATCACATAAACTTCTTTGAGTTTTTTTTAGTTCCGAACAGTCATATAATTGCGTAAACTCCCCCACAGAAAATGTTTTCTTTTGTTTACACAGTCCCAGGTCGCCGCGATAATTGCACTCATTTGCCGCACCGTCTGCGGCAAAAACTGCTCCCATCGAGAGCAACTCTCAATTGGGATACGAAAATCCGAATGCTCCCATCGGGACTCGAGAGTTCTGGTAATTGGAACACGCGGCACCCACCGGGTGCGCACTGGGAGCATTCGGGTGCAGAAATTGGGATAGGCCATAAATGTTCACAAACGCAACCAAAACAACTTTTTTTCTGCACCTGCATATGTAAATAATAAAGACCTCCAAAGGATTGCCAATCTCAGAGAAACATAAAACATAGTTCACCAAGAGGAATACAGGGTGCGTTCCGTGAGCACAGCTTATACTATAGAATACAGCAGCAGTCTCAGCGAAGACTTGACCTCGCTATCTACAAGTGTATATTCTGTTTTTTTTTGTGCATTTAGGAATGGCATTTCAATCTTCACTTTGTTTTAACGATAAGTAAATAATTTTCCATGACTGTTTATGTTTTACTGCACTGCTGTGTGTATTTTAAGTGAGAATTATTATACTTCCGTAATATAATTGATTTGCGGTAAAGATTTTTAAGCATTTGCTGCTAGAAACCTTTGACTTGTTAACTCTTTCGTTTGTTATGTTTGTTTACATTTTACCGTTTCTTCAAATTTTAATGTCAAGTTTGTGAAGTGAACTTTAGTAATGATAAATTGGTTGTAAACCTTTCAAATCAATATTGTTTTCGGTCACATTGCTGCCTTCAGATGGTAGGAGTAAAGAAATAATGTGCGAGTTAGCTCAGATAATGACTGTGACCGATGTACCGATATTATATTGCCGATTGTCGATAACGGTAAATATACTGATAATGCCGATATCGGTAATTGGACATCGGGCCATCACTAATGTGTTTTAAAGTAATTTCCATTTTAGTGCAGCATGTTTAGATGGTTGTATAACGGCAATATAATAAAAAATAAAAGGCATTATGGATGAAACAATAAATTGATAATAATGGAGAAGTGTGACGAGTTCGTGGAAACATTTGTTGAACCGAGTAAAGAACTTTCCACCCCTTTGAAATGCGTACTATAACTGTTTAAATTCGTGATAGCATTGCAGAAAATTTGTGAAATGCTGAACAGAGTTAACCAAATAGTAAAAATAATAAAAATAAGATCTCTTATTAACATTTCAAGTTATTCTCTTCAAATGGCATGTGCACGTACCGTGAATCTTCCCATAACAGTATATTAAATTCCAATATTGGTAACTTAATCTATACCAAGTTTTATGTTACAAATTATGATAAATGCATTGTTTGCATGGATACTATCACTTAGATTTTACCTGAAGAGAGTTTTTTAAACATGAAAACAAAAGCACTAACTATGGTAAGCTGAATGAGTTTTAAGAGATTTCCCTTTTAATTTGCCCTTCCTACTATTTACACTCGTTCGCTCTGTCCCCTTGAAAAGTGTAAATAAGGGATTTTACTGTACATTAAATTGTCCTTGCGACTCCGAAATAAAATTTTATATAGACTGCACGTACAGCAATAACGACTTAAGTTTTATAATCAATTTTTCCATTAGATGTTTTCCCTGCTGAGAAGTTTGTGGTGTAAAGTCCCTTCATTAAACATCTTAACAGGGTTTTACTGTATTTAAATTTTTAGTGACCATGATGATTTAATTGACAAGCATATGTCTGAATATATTTGTGGAGCAACCATTTTCTGAGACATTATTAATAATGAAGTATTGTATTTCATAGTTAAGGTCGGTGATGTGACAGGTGTTTTGATTGCAGGTGCAGTGGGGTGTCCACCTGCTGTACATGTTGCTATAATATACAAGGTAGGTTGTGTTCAGAACTCTGATTTCATCTGTGTGATACTGTAGGTTGTGTTTGCACTTGCTGGACACATACCCAGCACTAGCTTTGTGATCATTCACTAACCAGTTATTTATGCACATAGAGTGAGTGTCTTGTACACCTGTTAATGCAAACAAATTGTTTACCAGGCCAAGACAACTAGTGGTGTAAAGTATGCTTTTCCTAGCTTTTTATTATTCCAGTTAGTAAGCATGCTTTTATGCTAGAAGTTAAGAAAAAACATCTTGGCTGATGTGATGAAAAAGTCTCGTTCGTATGAAGATTACTGTTACAAGGTGGTCGGTGTTTATACAGTATTTCTGATCAGCCACCATAAGCTTAATATTGTGAAACTGTATTTGTATGGCAGTCCATAGACCAGAAAACATAGATTTCAGCCTAAAAAATTTTGTCCAAAGCAGAATTTGCTAGGCTTTACATATCAAAATGCTTGTAACGGTGTGCTTTGCCATATAGAAATTGTACAAGTCGCAGTAATGCATTGCCGTATATTTCAACACAACTGCTGCAATGAGGTGTAATTTTTACCATACAATTAATTCAATACAGTAGAACCCCGATTTAACGAAATGCCACGGGACCCGAAAATGTTTACTCTAAATTGATGTTTGTTAAATGCGACTTCACGCCCCCCCCCCCTTTTTGCATCCTAAAATAAAAAAAATGGTGAAATCCTTGGGCATGTTTTGTCGGAATTTAAGGTAATTTTAAAAAGTATATTGGCTCAAAACAGTAACAAAACGCATTTACCGTCAACAGGTAAGCCACAACTGCGGGAAAAAAAATCGACGAAAAAACTTAGTGCATCGCTTGGCGAGCGTGCACATGGTGAGTTAGGCCGTCCTTGCGCGCGCCTTCTACTTTTTTCGTCCGTTTTTTGTCTGTTTTTTTAGTGTTTCGTCGTTGTTTCACACTCATTTCGTCTCTCGACTTTTGTGTTGTCTTCGTTGTGTTTGTCTATTACCAGTTTTCATAAGTCTCTTTTCTCGTTCGTTTTTGTTGTGTCGTCTTTCATCACACGACTATATTCCAGCTAGGAATTAATTTTTTCAATTTTTGTGTTTGTTTTTATCTGTTCCACTTTGTGGCTACGATTATGTCCCTCTCTAGGACTGTATGTATGTTATTTGTTTGTTGACAACAGCTAACGCTCGACTTTTCTTTGTTGCTTTTTTGTTGTTGTTTTTCGTTTTATTGTGGATGTTTTCTGCAAGACGGCAACATTCGTAAGCAATGGCGTGTGTCCATGATATCGGTTCTATACATAATACCAACCCATTGCAAGAATCGTTCAAAGATCACATCTACACGTGAGACGTGATGACTAACACCGCAGAGCCATCAATCTTTTCATCTATCTCCCACCTGCCCCACCAACAAAATTAAGGAAATTCCTACTAAAAGTTGTAAAAAAATAAAAAATTCAAGGAAAACTGGATTAAAAGTTTGCGAGACAACAACAACATAATTAAATACGCATGGCGGCGGCCATTATAGGTTGTATGCAGCCGCACTCGTGAAACAAACTCTGTTTACTAGCTAAAAATACTTTGCACTCGAGTGGTTTTTTAGCATCAGAGAAAATAATTATTTACGTTTACGGTAATAAATTCGTAAAAAGTCTAAATAAATAACTATGTAAATTTTTATAAACTTGCTTGTTTTATCACGGGACGCGAGTGTGAATAATCACGCTGCCGTGCAGCGCATTCTAACGGAGACGCGAAGCACTATCTATGAATTGGTTCTTGCACTGTCCATCACCGCGTTGTGGATACTGGGTACCTAGATGCTCGTTCACTCGCCAGCCACCAGGATGAGGATCTAGGCACGCACTTGTTATGGAACATAGCGGCGCTCGCTCGACCTCACCCGCGCATGCGTATCTCAAAATCAAAATCTCGACGGATGGTTTAAGCTTTTCTACTGAGAAATAAGAATGTACTGCAGTCGGTGCTAGTATTTTTAAAGGACTTAAATTACAATTAATATTCCATTTTATCAAATTCACTTAGTTATTTAATACATTTTTTTGTTACATTTTAAAGGTTCCTGAAACTCCTTTCCTTAAATCGCTGTTTTCGTTATTTCCGAGTTCGTTAAATCGGGGCTCTACTGTAGTCCAAAATTATCTGGAAACAGTTATACACAAATATGTATGTTTAAAAATGCTTAAGTATGTTAACTTTGCAACGTAAAACAAATTCATGTAATGTATTATTTTATCACAGCTATGAAAACTAAGCAGTGATTTTTGTTTAAGGAATTGGATGAGTTTGGTACAATGACGAGCTCTTAAGGTTCTTATCTAGGTAGGAATCTCATGTTATTTTGTTTGCAATATTTATGGTTTTTATTCCTGTGTCTGTTTCTATTGCCATTTTTAGAATCTGGTTGGAATTTTTCTAGATGTGGCAGTTCAACACTGCTGTTTTTAGCCATTTTGAGTCTCCTGAAAATTGCGATTCCAATAAGTGATTTTAATTTTTCTACTGATTGAAACAGGGTTTGAAATGTGTTTTCATTTCATAGATGTACAAATGTAATGCACGTTGAGATGTTTCTTTCAAATATTACTCGTAACTCGCTGCAACGTGTTTGAAGCGCAGGTCGATAAGAACCTTAAGCTTAATGGGCAACCTACCTAAGCCATCCGTCTACACAAACATCCCCTACTAATCAAGACTGTCTGCCTCCGAACACTACCTCAAACCCACGACAGCATTCCTGGTTGAACTGGCCAGACTAACCCTAACAATATATTTCATTTATAAGACAGCCACTACCTTCAGATCAAAGACACTGCCGGGTACCTGCATGGCCCCATCCTATGCTAATCTTTTCATTAGTGAACAAACTAGAAACTGGATTCCTTTGCCTAGACCACCCAACCATTTTGCTGGATGCGTTTCATCAATTACCTTTTCATGATCTGGATTTTTACAGAAACAAACCTTGCTCAGTTCCTGGTAAATCTGAATACTCGCAGACACTTGGTCACAAAGAGATGCACTATTACTAGACGTTGAGCAAAGCCTACATAATGGTATAGATGCCAACTTTTACTATTTGGCCACATAATTTAAGGAAATGTGTTACTTTTTACGGTCTTACGGATGAGTGTTGGTTTTTATGAATTGGAAATGTTTTCAGAATTTTTTTTTACTAGGCATGTTAATTTTCAAGTCCAGTATGTCCATTCCGCATATGAACTAAACTGAGTTAATTTGCTGCCAGTAGTTAACTTTTGTATAAAGTTTTCAGCTTCATTTTAACTTCATTTATCAGAAAGCTTTTTGTTAAAAGTGGGGATTCTGTATACACGTAAAATAAAGACACAATTACAGTAGAATCTCTTTTTTACACCATTCAAGGGATCCTGCAAAAATGGTGTAAAAAGTGGGAAATGCAGAAAAAATCTTTTAATATTACTAAGTTGTATTAATGTAACGTTTATATAGCTATTAAAAATGTTAACAAACAATTTTCACAAAAAATAAACTTTCAACCCTGTAAAGCCACACCCAAGAATTATATTTTGTTTTAAAATATTCAAAGCAAAAAAATAATACAGTAAGTGGTTAACATTGACTAAGCACTGACCAATAAACAAGGTTATGTCTGTGTTTAAAGTAGTTGAACCAACTATTTGAGGGACAAAAATTTTAAATTTTCATTTTGCTGACTAGGACTTGTTCTGTTTCCAATGATAAAACATTGTTAAGTGGTACATTTGTACTCTTGCACCCACACATCACTCATTAAAATAATTCCTCAGGTGGTCGTTATTTGACACATTAACACATTTTCGTTTTTCTGCAATCGGCCAGTACGTCACAGAGCTCTCTTCAATAATTTAACAATTTTTACGATATATGTTTTGCTCGAATTGGCATAACCACGTGTCCCTGTATGATGATGTTCATCAATTGAAAATGCTAGTCTTTTATCTCTGTAGACATTTTAGTGCATGCCATTACAAAGTCCGCCCGCTTTGAATAAATTGGAAATTATTTTGTCACTTTGCATTAATAATACTCGGTCACAAAGGTCACAAAAATTATGAGAACATCAACTTCACGTTACCCGACTACCTTAGTTAATAAACAAAGCAACCATAGTGCGTGTATATCGATAACTGCAGTTGTACGTGCTAGTGTGCCTGCGCACTGTCACGTGAACTAGAGTAACTTCGTGTAAGTTGTAACCAGCCAGTTGTGCTATCACGTGAACGAGAGCGTCTCAGTGCTACTGAGTACAAGTTGTGACCAGCCATTGGCGCAATCACGTGAGCATGTAACCACATATCCACAAAATGGCGTCTAATGGCCTAGTTCCAAATTGTAAAGATGTACGCGAGTGAAACAATTGGTCATCTTGCCGTTAATGTTGAAGTGTGCATGGTGTTAGGTTGCCCGCACATCAACAACACGTGAAAAGTGACAAGCGTTTCTGTCCGTCTCTCTCCCGCTTTAAATTTATAGCAGACAATAACGGCGTAAAAAGCAGATATATTTTTCAGTTCCTATGCATTGATTTTGAATTATTAATTTCATAATCATCAACTACCCCAACCACGTTGTCTTCAGACAGATGCTACTAAAATTGAAGAAATCTTAATGTTTTTTGTGTCAGCAGTAGCTATAATGATTAAAAGATATGTGATAATTATTTCTTAATGAAGTGCCCATTACAATTCAAGTAGTGAATTAATATGCGGAGTATGAGAGTTGTTTTTTATTTTGAAGGGTGATGCTCTGCAATTTGTAACATAAATTAGATAATAAATAATATAATATTTAAAGCTAAAACTCTGCAGTAGGTCACCTCCCAAACTTCGTAACGTGACTGAGATCTGGCAACAGCGCATGCCTTAAGCTCTGTACAGCAATCTATGGTTGGGACGCTCTATAGTAAGGTGTATGGATGCGGAAAGAAGACAAACATGAGAACTTAACAGTTTTAAGATAAGGGAAACTACAGATGCATCACATAACTGTACTTTAAGTAACTTGTTTACTAGTGATCAGAAACACACACACACCATCGGTAAGTCATAACTGAACCCTTGGCTAACAGCAATCAGTGTCAAATTTCACATGTCAATTATATGCCTAGAAAAAGAAAAGGCAAATCATAAAGTTGATAAACCTAAATCAACATCAAAGTACACCACTCAGCCAGTTGATACAAGCAGCAAGATAATTATTAATTATCTTAGGCTGTTACTAGTGAATTTGAACTACAAAAGTTTTTTTTGTTGTAATTGAAACTGTTTTCCTTGCAGAGATTAAGTTGTGTATGAGTAGTATGTGTTTGACAACTATTTCTCGTTAATTAATGTGCACATTGTTTATTTTACTGTACCAACTTTATTGTGGTTCTTTTTGAAACTTTGTGTTAAATTTACTAATTATTTCATTTTTGTGGTAACTGGTAGGGTACTAAGTGTAACAGTAGATAGGTCTGAATGTGAATACGTTAAACATCCAAATTTGTAATTCAGAAATTGTAAATTATTTTTATTGTTCTTTTTTTCAATTTTTCATAATTTTTCACTTTGAGGAAGAATGCCAGTTTTCCCTGTTTTTTTCTGGGTTTTTTTCCCCGAAGTTTTGGAACCCTAGGTACAATATTTAAAGAAATACGTGCGGCAGCGGCTGCCATTGTTGCTTTAAGGCAGCCTTGCTTGTGAAACAAACTTGTTGGTCTGCGCGGTAAAATTACTTTGCCCTCGAGCATTTTTTAGCAATAGAGAAACAAATTCTTTACGTTTACGGTAATAAATTTGTTGTGAAAAGTCTGCATAAATTATTTAATTATGTTGGTTTCTATAAATTCACTGGTTTTACCACTGCAGGGTGTCCACCGACAAGGAAAACCTGGAAAACTGGGAAAAGTCAGGGAATTTCATCTTACAGGGAAAAGTCAGGGTAATATCAGGGAATTTTCATTTGGGTCAGGGAAAATGATACAAAACAGACCAGAATAAACATTTTTGTAGTACTGAATAATTAAATGATTATAATTTAGTTATCACAGTAAATCAGTTTGTAAGCGCTTCTGTTTACATTCACTGCTGCTGATTACATTCACTGCTGGGAGACCTGATTAAATTTTTTTGATATAAAATTGTTTTTTTTATTTTATTCAACATATTGAGTCGCTTAGAATGTAGTTTGTGATTCAAATGCATACATATCCAATTCTTTTAATGTTGTTCCATTAAAGCTATTTATTTCAAATGTGCTGTGTTGATGTAAAATTATGGAATAAAGATACCAATTCAGCCAAGAAGTTAGAGCAGCTTGTAACATGTTGGGTCTTGAGCACCGATGACGGTGAAGGAAGTTGGGAATAACCAGGATTAAGATAAGAAATATCCTTGAGAAATCTCACCAAAGTCCCAGCAATATTTTCACAAGCAAAATACAGGAGTGACCGGTTACTTTGAAGCGAGCACAGTAGCCATTTGGCCGATGCAGGCCTTAAAAAGTACCAGTTTTGCCTATAATAGGTCACGGAAAATTAACAAATATTACCTGGAAAACAGGGAAAAGTCAGGGAATTCCAGAACTGAATATCAGTGGACACCCTGCACTGGATGCGACAGTAAGATAATCACATTGGACACCTGCATTCTATCAATAATAGAATTATTCACTAGAGCACACATCACTGAAGTGCATTCTAATGGCGATGTGATATAGTTCCTTTTCTCTACCACCGTGCTGTTGTGACTGGGTACCTAGCGGCTTGTTCTGTTGCCAGCTGCTAGTGTGACGATCTCAACGCACGCGCCTGCGTGTACTGTGAAGCGACCAGCCTGCGCTTGGGGTATAGTTTTTCAATTAGTCAGTTGTATTTCTAAAGTCTCTACTGTTGCTTACTTGTTTGCATAAATTAATGCTAGCCAGTGTTACTGACACTTCAGAACCAAGAGCTGGTCAGCCTGGTATCAGTTAGGTGTAGGGTAGGGTTGATGCATTTATTAATGTCAAAAT
>PNEQ01007282.1:15428-31972 GCA_003012365.1 Medauroidea extradentata | reverse complement strand
ACAAATTTTTCTATTTAGTTCTTTATCCATATTCTACCAATATGCTCATTAAATATATTATTTTTCTGTCTAAAGTTAGACAGAAACAAAGTTATAAGTGTGCTATACGTAACTCTTTCATGAATATTTTAATCAAAATGCATGTGCATAAAAATATATGCAATTGTTCTGAACTTAAACAACAATAAGGTATCACACTTAAAAAAAGATACAGCATTCACGCAAGAATTATAAATTTAACTGCGAACATTTTAATTTAAGTATCAAAGCATACTGAAAAAAATGAGTACAGATATTTTTTATCAACATTCATACTTATAGTTAAGAGAAATTTGGTGAGAGATTTTGGTCAGCACTGAACATCGAGGTCTTTAGCGCTGGTCAGTAGTGACATGAGGTGAGTTTGGAGAAGCACCGGAATGAAAAGGCGGGGGAAACAGGATATCCCCGAGCAAACCCGCCGACCAACGGCACGATTCCCACTTGTGAAAATCCGGGGACCAACCCCGCCGGGAGTCGAACGCAGATCGCCTTGGTGGGAGGCGAATGGTCTGACCATTCTGTCACCGCGGCTCCTTCAAGTTGAGAGTGAAATTCGTTGATACATAATTGCAAACATGCATAGCACGAAGCGTTTCAAAATTAAGTTTCGAGAATAACGAAAATAAACAGTAATCATAGCCACATATGTGACACAATATAAGCATTTCTTATGCAAATCACTTGCGAAGTATCATTAATCACGTTTCCGCTTTTAAATTTTGTTCATAATAACGTTATAAGTAACTGGAAGCTAGACATACGTTTCTATAAAATTCTGCAAAATAATATTATACAAAATGTGTGCAAATGAATTTATTTGGAAGAGATTACATGGAATGTTTTTTTCATTTAAAGTACAATTTATCAATAACGGAAATTATAAAACAACATTTTTGTTGATACTTTTGAACACAATTTAATTTTCCTGCGGTTAGATCAAATTGGCTAGTGCCTACAAGCACGCGCAATTAACGTCTTAAGCGCAAAGTGATATTGTAGGATACCTTTCTTACCAATTAAAGCCAAAGTCTACAAAATTTATACAAAAAAAACCTCATGCTTCAATTTGAAAAATTCTAATGAAAATAGTCTGATATATTTCGAACTGCTCATAGCACGTGAAACAATTTTTTCTCCAGTTTGACCACACAGCGTGGTGCCGTCCTAGTTCCCCCACTGAACCCTCGCCGCACCCCCCGCGGTGTGGTCGGAGCACCGACACTGCTCGGCCGACATTTGGGAACAAAAAATCTTTCAAGGGATGACCACGTTCGCTACAGCTAGCCTATATACCTCCTTCTGCCTCATGACAGCCTAATACCAGGATCTCCTGTGCCTGCTTGTAATTTTCGGGGGAAAATTATAATTTTTTTTTTTTTTCATTCAACTGTCACAATCCTGCTACTGATGTGGAAACATGCGAGGGAACCAGACTGTACACAGGCCCTCATTGGGCCTACAGTCGCCATTTTACTTCCTCGCCCTAACGCCCCCGAGCCGTAGAGGGGATAAGAAAAGAACTGTGGTACAACTGACGAGGGAGTGCAACTGACATAGAACCTAAAATATAGCCCAAAAAAATTTGGAAACTTTTTAATTATTGGTGAATTGAAGACATTTTCGTCAGCGAGGTTTCCAGCATTGTGATTGTGATGTGAGGTTGAAACGGATCCCTGGAGGATCGTAGTGGCAGCAGAAACCGGAAAATGAGAGAAAAACGCCAAACAACGATTACCACGTTGAAGAAATTGGGTCAAACACGGAATACTCTTTTGGGAGGAGAGCACTCTATAATAATTAAAAATTGTAAAACATTTTACAGGCTAGCGGGTAATTTGGATTCGAGATAACTATCTTCGGTTCTACCGTTTACGAGACAAAAGATTGGCCAGAGATTAATTTACAGTTTCTGACTGTATCTTGTTATATATTTTTATGTTACTTCCTTTACTTGTATATCAATTATTTAATGTTTCATCTCCCTTTAACACATGTCTATTATTTTTTATTGTAGCCACATCGACTAAAATTATCATGTTATTTTCGGTTTTATAGGTCAGAATGTTTTTATTTTACATTATTTATCTATTAAGTATTATGGTAGTTTGGGCATCTTTATCTTTAGTTTTTGTTTACAACGTTATTTGATCTCAATGTCATTGTTATTCTTTAGCTTCCCACTGAACCCTGGTAATCTATTTTGTATTGTATGTAAAGTCTTTTCTGTAATTTTGTTTAAATATCGACGTTAATTATCGTGTTATTTTCAGTTTTACAAAGTGTATTACTACTTAATTTTTGCTCTTTATATTTAATATTGAGTTATATTTAAGTTTGAAATGTCATAATAATTGTAAATCGTAGACAAAACTTTGTTTGGTGCAGTGTAAGACAAGGCTACATCGCCTGTAGAATATAAAGTCGTATTATTATTACTATTACCGAAGAAGACAGCCGAGTTCCATGCCTGTGCAAGGCGATTCGGCGGCCTAGGTGAATAATCAGATAGTGACCCCATCCCCTTCTTTGTTCATTCGGTAACCTCATTATTATTAGTATTGTTATTATTACAATTTTTTGTTGCTTGTTGAAAATCCTCGAAAAGATTTTAATTCGTATCATTAGTAGGCTATTTTCCACGCATTTCAAATAAAAAACTTAAGGGGGAGGGGGGATACATTTCAACTGCCGGAAAAATGAGTTCCTGAGAGTTATATCCATCAACACACTTGTAACTTGAACTACTGCTACACGTACTGCTAGAAATACAATGGACAATAATTTTCTTTAGTTGCATGCAGTAACGACCTAGTGATATTTTTCAATGGTTAAATTTTTATTGCCCACTTTATCTCGAATGACCTATCGTCAGGTATGACAGGCACGAAACTTAAGGATAATTTGGTGCAGGGAATTTGAGCGAACTTACTTTAGGTAGTGTTATTTCGGACACTTCCTAAAGAAACAGTGTTTATATGAGGAAGAAATTCTATGGAGTGGTAAGACTGCCCATGACCGTCGTCGTATGTGATGCATCATTGCGTCTCCGCGCAAGTCACTCAGCTGGCGTGCAGTGCTTCACTATTATCCATTTACCTACGGGACTTTAAGCAGCGACCAAATTATTTATTTGTGAGCAGCATAGTTCAAAATATAACGCTCGTTTCTATTGTTTTGTTATCTGAATCTGATTGTTATTTTTTCCAGTACTGCAATCTTAAAAACCCGTTTTTTTTTTTTTTTTGCAATTTTGAGTGGCTCGAAAATGTTTTTAATAAACGTTGTAAACAATTTTAAACTATAGCGATATTATTTGAAGTGTGTATTCTTTTCCTAGATATATAAACACAAAGCGCGTTGAATAGTTTCGCAAAAATAATAACAATAGTCGTAATTGAAGCGCAGATAGGCAAGCCGCTCAAAATATTTTATATACGCTGGTCAGGATTAACAAAGCACACTGCTTAAATTGTTCTGCGAGCAATTTTGCCTCCATCATTGTTTACTATTTCAGACATGAAAACTTCCATACAACTAAAAACTAGAGCAAACAATTCAGAACTCTCACAACTTTACGTTTTTTAAGCTCCAATGAACACTATATTATTGGTTATTACAAGATTTTGGAAGTGTTCAATTTAAGGTGAACCGCCTGTAGAATATGAAAATAGTTAAAATTAGAATTAATATAACGGATACTAAAACTGAAGGACTTTTCTTTACAGTTTCGTCCTTCAGTGCGAGGATTCGGTACGTGCCTAAAATTGTCGTTGAATATTATACATAGTTATCTGTATTCAGAACTAAAATATTTGTACTTGAATAATAGGTTCCTAGGAGCTAGTCGGTAGAGATATGGATGAGCAAGGGAAAATTATCGGCCAGAGCTGGCAATCTCGTACACATAACTAGTACAAATGATGCACATATACTTAATGCATTGAACAATTTGCTACAATTTTCAAAATAATTTTAAAAAATTGACACAGTCGAGCTGGTCTGTAACAAAATCAGTAAAATTTATTAGCTAACGAAATATATTATTACTTAACTAACATACTATTAATAGTTACATAAACATATTATTAAATTACTTAATTATACATCAATGTTACATCAAGAAGTAAAGATTATTTAAATTAATTTCAATTGTTCCTCGTATACAGTTTTTAAGATACTTAAAATCAATAACAAAATTAAATAAATGAACAAGTATTACATCAACTTGTCAACATACGACTGTAAAAACGACGTCCCTTTTATTTTAGTTAAATTAATTTTTCAAGAGGCGATCGAAACGTTTTGTCTTAAAATATGCTTGACTTTTACAGTTTTTTTTTTACGAGAAGTCCTAACCTGGCCTATGGGCGATGCTAAAGATGTTATAAGGTTCCAGATGGAATATATCGTCGGGAATTGTAACCAAACAAGCGTTTGACGACTAATTAAAATATTGAGGAAGTATTAATTAGGAGGTATGTAAACAGGGCTAAAATATAGAGTTTTCAACCTAAAACATCAATTAAATAGCATAATACATTCATTTCTCCTAAAAATACCAGTTTGATGTGTACTTTTGAGGTTAAAGCAGTATGGCGGCCTGCTAATTTGCTGACTACCTCTCCCTCCTCTAGGCATCACTCCCCTCGTCCAAATTCCGACCTTATGTTTCCCCAGTGTGCGATGTTGTAGCATGGCAAGAGTGTTCCGTTTTACTCAAAATTGCTTTATTCCTTCGCTTCTATGTTTTTAAAAATTCAACGCGTTTGTTAGAAACAAGATTTTCGGGCCTCTCAAAATGGCTTAAAAAGCGGCTTTTTTTAAGCTGCTCCGAAAATACCTCCTGAATTCTAACGTGCAAAGCAAGAGGCGTGAGTTGGCCTTTCCTAAATACCACGAAAATAAAATTTTGGGGTCAGTGCTAAACGTCCTGTAAGAAAAAGACTACAACGAAATATATCACGCCAGTTTGACGCTCTGTTAATAGAGGCAGTGTGTTTCCCGTCGAGCGTGAAACTCTGGCTCTTATCTCTCCGCGGTTCCCACGCGTCAAACGAGGACATTTGAAACCAGTGAAGACTCCTGGTAAGACTGCCAAGAAATGCGATATAGGCGCACTGACCAAATACATAATTGTTAAATTCCATTTGAACAACCTTAAGAAGTTCAATAATATATGTAGAGTCACAAAGGTAATAGAAACCTTGCGGGTTTTACCAAAGGACGATAGTACTACGATTTGTTGTTTATATATTTCTGGCAGTAGCTTTTTGAACCGCACCCATATGGAGAAGAAATAACGTAACATAGTAACAAGTGCACGACGTTAGAGGGGTTGACTACACCAAGGAGGCGAATAACAATTCGCATTATTTTTGAGAAACTGAAATATTATTTATGCTCTTAGATTACGGTATGAGAAAACTCTATTTATATTGATAAAAAAAACTAACTTTCATTCACTGGATTACGTAAAAAATGACAGTTAAATAAAGTCGGTATGCCATTGTTGGTTTTTAATTTACATACAATACTTTTTTCTGGATTTTATTACTTCATTGTTTGTTTTTCATTCGCTGTTAAAATTGAGAAGCAAACTTTCAGAACTAATCATGTCCACCTTGTCCAATTTTGCAGGAAAGCTGCAATGCAAACTAATATGAAATATAGCAGTTTTATTATCGTACGAAAACTTTACTGTCCAATAATGGTTATTACTAGCGCTAGGAAAAATTCACGAGTTCAATGACTTGCATGATAAAATACAATGTACTATGCATTCTCAAGCCCAGTCTATTAGTGCTTTGTCTGCTGTCTGAATGAGTAGCAGGTAATGGACAAATAGTAGGGCTTCGGTATGCACAGGACAATGGATTCTAACATGTTGGTCGTTGAGCTCGCGAAATATTCCTAGCCCTAGTTTTTACTAAGGGATAAGTCAATATCATATCTCGTAATATTTTAAAAGAAAAATTTGGTCACATCTAGTTCTGAATGAACACTATACTAAGGTAGCTGTTTTTTTTAATGCACAATTTCAGAGCGTAAACATGTCAGGCTTTTAATGAGAACACACCTTTTCTCTCAATTTTAAATGGAACTAATAATTTTGTGATTAAATGTGCCAATATATTCGTGTGTAACCCACCACACGTGTACACAAATATTTTAAATACATTTTCTTTCATTTTTCGAGAACATGTTTGGTTTTGAATATTTGCTCTTCACTTAACTTCTGTTTTAACTGCACATAATTCGCAACAGTCCTCCAAAGATGTCGAAATTTCTCTGCGTGTGTAGGCAAACGAATGAAACAGAGAGCGACAGCGCACCTCTTCCTTGGCTCGTTGCTGAGAACAACAACGTGCATTATGCGAAGGTTTTAACTTAAGTTAAGTAGCTTCAGGCACGCTCACGCCTACCTCAGGTTCCTGTCAGCTTACATGACAGAGCCCAGCAGTGAGCCGTTGTTTCTGACGGCTGCTTGAGGCAACTGGGAATATTGCTCCAAGGATATACTACTCAATGAATATACAGACCAATGTATGCCCTGCAACTGAGGGAAGCACCTGGCGGCTACTTCAAAGACATCTTCTCTGCCTGAGTAATTATACTACAGGCTACAGGCCTTCTCAATAGGCGGCACGTGGGCCAGATGCGGCCCGCAGAGAGATTTCTACTGGCCCGCCATCAAAATGTCAGAAATCAGCGAAAATGTTTTGTTATAATAATTTAAAGGCTTTTTACTTTTGGCCCCTAGAGTGTTTTTGGTAGTTATAAAATTGAAGCAAGTGGCCCGAAGGTACATTTAATTGAGAAGTCCTGGGCTAGGAGGTTTGTTCTTATTTTCTTAGCAGGAGGAAATTTCTGTTGTTGATAGACTGAATGAATGAAGAGATTTTAGTCAGCGTTTATCATCTAGGTCTTTATCTCTGGTGAGGGATGACATGTTTTGAGAAGCGCTGGAATGAAGTGGATATAACCGAGAAAACCCGCCAACCAGCGGCATCGTCCGGCAGGATTCCCACATGCGAAAATTCGAGCACTGAGAACGCATTTGTGGAAAGCGAGTGCTCTTTATAGTCTGTGTGACAATAGCGACTCCCCTGCCGTTAATTGCAAGCAATTATGTTGGTAAGGGGGATAGTAATTAAATCACGTGTCATTTCTTGTTTGAAAATTTTCGTGACAGTAAAAATAATTTTTTCTTTTTAGAAATAAAAATAAAAAGTGTAACATATACGTTTTCACGCAATAAATGATACAGTTTTATATGTGCTATGCACTATAAACGTCTTTAAAAATAAATTTTATTATTTCTGGCTACGATACCGCGAGCAGTTTACGCATATTGGAATGTAATGGGATGTTTTGCTTTAGATGCTTTTGGAAGTTTCATGTTTAATTTTGAACACATGTTGATAACATATTAATAATTTAACTAGGGCAACAAAGCAGTGGGCTTAATATTACTACATTTAAATATGATGTCACATGACCTAATAATGTTGGTTTTACCGCCAGTTTGGAAACGTGTTTTTTTACAAGCTCCTAGCAGTAATCATATTTTGTTTAATAATGCTTTAGAAAACAAAAGAAAAACACATCAGCAAGAGAAAAATCGAAGAAAAGAGAAGAACATTCTATGGAAGCTCCGACGTATATCGTTGAGAAATTTGCCGATAAAGCTTTTGGCGTGATTAAAATCATAAAATTACAGTTACCCGAGGCGACGAGTTGAACTTCATAACTTCATAAAGCCTGGTCTAATGAAGGAAGGAGGGATGTCTTAGGGCTCGTGTAGAAGAAGTTACTGTCTTCGTAGTTCTACGGAATTGCAAATTGAGAGCTGTCATCGCAGAGAGATCCTCAGTGGAAACGACGGTTGCTATACTAGTCCACGTTCGGGGTTTGACCGGACGAGAGTAAATGCAGTGGGCAGAGAATATCATTCGGCTTTATAATCAAGTGAGACACGAAGTTTAAAAGATGTCGTACTTGAACCAAAGTTGTATAAATTCTTCTGGCAATTAATAAGTATGTATTTTTACCACCTACAGCAAGACCTAGTCGACTGTGATATTTTTAAGCTAGCCGGAGGTAACTGGAAAAAGTGTTTTTTGTCCAGATTAATTTACAATGTTTATACAATTCCTACTACAACTATGACTATTATCAAGTACGACTCATGTTTCCTGGTTGGTAAATTTTGTTGGTATTTATTGCTTGCCCACATTAAAATTTCTGATAGATAGATAGTTGCTGAAAATGGTTTCTACTGCATAAATAATACGTATAATGACTACGTGTTGTGCTATCCCAATTCACAATTTTTCATACTGTATTATTTTAAATTCTCAGTATTTTTTCTTTTAAATACACGAGCAACTCAACTGTCTTCCTATAAGTAAATCAGTAGTTACTAACACACTAAAAGTACTTTTATTTTTAATATTTGCTCGTTATTTTCCACCTTAATTATTATTTCTGTCCTTCCCATTGATAAACGACTGAATTGAGTTCAGTTATTTGTCTATTGAAAATATATACCATAAAAGCTGAAATGATTTTATTTTTCAATGAAAATAATTCAAATGACTATTTCCCTTTTATTAGCCTAAGTAACTTTAAGTTTACTACCACTTCTCTTTTAATTAGACCTCGTACTAACTCCGATGCAAATATATGCAGAAGTTTTCTTTAGCCAAACTTGTCAGAAAGAAGTTCAAATATCTGCCTTGCCTGTTGAAGAATACATATAATAATGGCTATTAGCAGGGCGCAGTAGTGCAGAGAGCCGTTGAATTCTTCAATCAGAACGAATCGACAAATAAATTAATTAACTGTAACGAGTAGGCTATACTGCCCCACGTGTACGGAGTATGGCTAACGCTCTGCCCTACAAAACCAATTTCCTCTTTGCCAATAACAGCGTTCCAAGTACCACGAAGTCGATGCAGCCAGTAATTTGTGGAAAGCAATCGATTTATCCTTGATTAAAACTGTCCATGCTCAAATTAAAACGTTATTTCACGAACAGATACCAATTTAGAGGTTATCAATATTAATATACACACGTGCCATTTTCTTTGTTTTTGTGAATGATAACTTTACCAATGTAAATTACAAACGCATTTTATTCTTCAGTTCTTTTTCCTTGCATTCTAATCGGGTGCACGGAAAACAGAAATGTGCTTAGTTGCCTACTTGGCAATGTAATGCAATACAGTGTGTTTGAAGATGAAGCTTCTTATATGGAAGAATTTACTTTCCGAATAATTTTAACGTACGAAAAGAAGATAAATTCCAGCCGATGAGAGTATGGTTTATTTAAAAAATATGTGCATTCTGTAAACAGGGGCGTCAATTGGGTTGTTCAGGGAGGGGGGCAATTACCCCCCCCCCCATCTGAATTTAGAGTTTAAAGTGTATAAAATATATATTTTGTATTTTGTCATTTAAGTAATGCTAACTTAAGCACATAATACTGAAGTTTTATTATTAAAGTTTCTAATTTATACATGTTTAATTAATAAAAAAGATGCAACAAGGTCACTGTCGCCAAAATAAATCTTGCATCCCGCCCCATCCCAAGAAAAACCTGAAATGACGCCCCTGTCTGTAAATCAAATTAAACCACTCTAACATAGTCAAAAAACTTATATTTCAGACTTCTGAATGCTATGTAATAAAATGCAAGGTCATCGCTTATGTAAATATTTATACCTAAATTTTATTGAATACTTTTTAAAGTAAGTAATTTCGTTATTCATTTTAGTGTTACTTTATCAGATTTGTAAGTTTAAATTTATTTTATTACTATTCATCAAGTGCACTAATCTTCCCAAGTCATTTGTGTTGTTCATCTCATTCTTTTTGAACTTATTTGTTTGTGGACATACGCCATGATCCGCTAATAAATTCTAATTGTAAACTCCCGTTGCAACAAACATTTAAAATGTTCATCTCATTCTAGCTGAGCTGCCTTCTACAGCCCTAACCAATAGGACTCCTCTGTCACCTCGAAGACAAACACCCAAAATTACCGAGGCCTCAAAGAGATTGGGGCAGGCCGGGCCCAGACCGGAATCGCTGAGTTTCCCAAATGCACACGTTCGGTAAAAATTTAAACACAGAGCCGAACCCACAAATTGCCAACATAGTTTCCTATAAAATATAAATAAAAATTTAGCTAGAATATTATTGACCAGGTAAAACTTAAAAGTGAAACACAAATGTCAGGAAAGTATTTTACTTGCAACTAATAAAAATATTAATAACAGATATACGTGAACTTGAGTATTTTATTTTCTGTTTCAAACATCAAATTTAACACTTGAACATCATAGTGGTATAAAAACAATCGTTTACATAATAGGTTATATGTAAGTTAAAATGAAACTTCGGGGCCTCGGAAGTTATCATTAATTATTATTATATTTTAAATTACATTTTTTTCGACAAAGACATTTAAAAAAAAATAAAATAAAAAAATAAACATGAAGACGAAGATCCTTTTTTTTTTTTTTTTTTTAGTCCAGGACTACATTATGTTTGTAACCCGAACCCCAACGTGTAACTCGTTCGTCTGTGGGAAAAAAGGGGGCGGGGGGGGCGGGGTTCTGTCTGTCACCGCATCCCACTCTCTGTCCCCATGAGGTCAGAGCAGAGCATAAGGAAAGTTGGTTTGATTGTCATCTGCTTTCTGCATCTGTGTTTCGTTCCGTCCCTATCGTTGCGCTTGGGATTCAGCTGGATAGGGTTACGTCAAAAATATAAATATCTCAGAAACATATACTCACAGCTTATTACTAGAGCCACGATTTTACGGCGAAAATATTTTTGCAACATTTGGTTTCAATGCGTCATGTGTACATCTGCAGCTCTGCTACATCGTCTGTGATTGGATGATTTTACTCTCACTTGCCTTGGCAAATTACAGACGCACGGAGTCACAATACTTTTATTCTAATTGGCACAGTCAAATAAGAGACATGTCTGAACAAAGACAAGCTGCCAGTAACCATAAAGCAGAGCTGCCGATGTGCACGTGAGACACTGAAATAAAGCGGGGCAAAAATCTTTTCGTGACAAAATTGTGGCGCTACTTATTACAAATTGATAAATAAAATACTACAATAATTTGGACAGGAAAAATTAACGAGCTGTGAGGGCTATGCCATCTAAGCATACTGAAGCGAAGGAAGTGTATTCATGTTCGGCAGTAACGGATTTCTGGATTTCTTCCTTTTTAGTGTTGTTTCTGTGTCTTGTGCGACATACAGAAATCCAGCATTGCCAAACAGGCATGGAAAAATAACCACAAAATCCTCTGGGACTCAGCTTATCTAATAAGTCAGGAAACAGACAGAATGAAATAAAATTGAAGAATCAACACACATATTCAGTAACAAAAACGTCATAAGCCAATAGAACTATAATATATGTGGCTGCCCTTAGTTAAAAAAAAGATACATTATTACCAAATAATAATAATAATAATAATAATAATAATAATAAGTAAATATGTGCATTTCGTACTTTGGCGATAATGACCCATTGCGTGTCAAACGCTTGAAGACGCGAATAGATCTCAATTACCGAAACGTTGCAGTTTACCCGTGTTGTCTGTTGTGTGGTCCTAGTAGTCGATAGTGTTGTTGATTTCCGTTGTATTTTCACATTCACTGGTTGTTATCGTCCGTTTATTCTGTTGATGTTTTGTAACAATCTGACTGAATTTTAGACTCGGAAATTCTAGGCATCCCTTACTGACCGCAGTGTTTGTACGTTGTATTTTAATTATCTGTTTGTTTTAACTGCTGTCTGTCAAATATCATTATAATTTTACAAACGCTGTTTCTCTATTTTTGTTGGTTTAGTAAGTTTACGTATGCCTGATATGTTGTAGATTGACTGGAGTTTCAATTCAGAGTTCCTTGATAAATAACAAAAATAAAAAAGTACTAAATAAAAAAACTTTTTTTTTCATCAAGTACATCTGTACTTTTCTTTACGATCAACTGTCTTGTTATCTTCATGTGTTGCAAGTTTAATGTTTTATTGGATTTATCAACAAACCATACACAACGGTGTAATTCGTAGACACATACTTTTTTTATTATCAAGTCCCATTTAAACAAATGTTCACAGAACTTTTATACCTTCCGGTATGGTGTGACGAAATGTACAGTAGAAACTTACAAAAAAGCACCTGTGGATGAGATGTTTCAATTTGTTTACTGCAAGCTGTCTTCATTTGTCAGTTTATCAAGTCTGTTGGTAGGTTCAGACTTGGCGTCAAAGGCAACCTACCTTTAATGCAATCCAGAAGTCAAGCAGCAATAATCGAGATAAAGTAATACAATGCCTTTAAATGCTTCCAGCAGTGGGACAGAATAACGCACTGTACTATTGTTAACATAATATGGCCTTGGCGTACGTCCACAGTAGTACAGTATGTTAAAAGGAACTACATTATTTTTATTTATATTACAAAAAGATGGTGATTAGAGTATGTGTTTTTGTTCACCCTGGGATCATGATCATGCTGAGTACATGGGCAGATCTAGCTCTTGGTCCCCCGGGGGAAGGGGGTTTAACGAAAAGTATAAATATATACGTTACAAACAAAAAATGGGGCCGGATTCATTCCCCCCCCCCCCTGGAAAAACTTGGTTTTTAAGGTGTTTCTATTTAAGGTGTTTCCGAGCAAAAAATATTAATGTGGTACCGCTTTAAAGAATTGTTATAATATTTTTAAGGATAAATTATGTTTTAAAAGTGAAAACCTTCTTGCCGCTATAAAATATTAACTAAATCTTCTGGAACTTGAAACACGTAGGTCTACTGTAATTTTAATGAATATAACAAACTGAATCAAACAGCACAAAACATTTTGGAATGTAGAAATCAGAAAGTGTTATTTAATATCACGAAAACAACTAATTCATTTTCTATTTTATACGTTAATGTTCTGTATGTTGTTTCAACACTAAATCGTGTAACTGTGATTGTATTGTAAAATTTATTTTGTCTTTTATACGTCTTTAAGAAAACTGAAAGGCAATATTTTTCAGTATTAAAATTGGCATTAATTTGGTTTAAATTTTCTTCGGAGCAGTTTTGAGAGAGGCCATTGCCCCCTTCCTACCTGAATATGCAACTGCGCTGAGTTGTTTTGTAGACATTAATACTCGACAGATTATAAACTTTTTCTTGTAAAAGTACACACATATTTTACAGTGTATATGTGACTTAATATCAATCTTACGATTTATTTAAAGTATTTTGCAGTACACTCTTAATCTGAATTAGTGAATATTCAATGTTTCACGCCGATGGATGGAGTAGTTTCAACAAATTGAATAAGTGAGAATCCACTGTGAAATCGGTGACTATTCACTGATTCAAGTACTGAGTGCCAACATTCCACATGTAGATTAGTGAAAGTCCACACTGATTCAAATTGTTGAAACTGCCAAGTCATCAGCGTGAATCAGTGAATATTCACTAATTCAGATTTAGAGTGCATGAGTGAAGAATTAAGAGAAATTTCATTTGCAGCATTTCATTGGCACACTGTCCCAGAATGAGACAGAAAAACAATAACGTTTGAAGGAGCTGAGTTTGGCTGCAGCTAACAGATAGCCTACATTAGTAAAGATAAAGCCCAAAGAAAATACGGGCCGCTGTTAGCAGGAAGTTCGCCTCACAACAATCCCATCGGGGCTCGATTCCTTTTAGGGTAGGAATCGTGCTGGAAGATGTCATACTCATTAGTTACAGGAATTCTCAGGAATCTCTTGTTTTTCCCGCCACTTCGTTCCGGCGCTACTCCATACACTAGCACTGAAAATCTCGCAGCTTACCACTAACTGTAATAACTCTTCACTCACCCTAAAGGAATAAAAAATAATAAAGGAATGAATGAATGAACTCTCAGATCAAGTAGTCGCTTTATGCAGTCTATGTGTGAATAATAATAATAATAATAATAATAATAATAATGGTGGTAATAATAATAAGAAGAAGAACGAGTTACGTCAGATAAAAAAAAAACTTAAAAATTAAAATTTCATTACAAATATCATATGCAAATCCTAGGGAAATACTTTTGGGATATCCAGTGGATATATTTGAGGAATTTTCTACGGGTTACGTCTTCTCAAAAAACTCTTCAATTACTTATGTAAAGCTATTTTCAGTGTATTTTAACAATGATAATATTTAAGTCTAAGCATCCGTATGTCACATTATCTCATGGATCTTAACACAAATAATTACCGTTACAATATCCTAGGAATATCTATAGAATATATACATACATACACATGCATTCATACATACATATATACATACAAATACACACACACATACATGCAGATGGCCGTCTGCCCAACTACGCACAAATTTATTTAAAATACTGCTCAACGCATGTGAGTAATACCTGTTTAGGACTAGCATTCAAAGAACGTTACACGTGGGCACATACTATTTCAGGTCCTCCGTTAATCTATAAAACTTACATAATCGATTCCAAAAATATCAATATGAGTTGTTTTTGCGATTCTTTTTAGGCCTGATAATTTCGGTAACTACAGAATATTTCAAGTTGTATAAGCTGGCAAAAATAACTTTATCTAAAATATTACGTCGTAAACTGAAAGGGTCATCACAAAATGTCACATAGAGGCAGGTTCACTTACTTGTGCCTAGAGACTATGGTGAGGAGTGATACGTGTGTTGGGTCACCCTTAGATATCCTCATATTTTGGAATCGAACTGTTACTAACTTATATTACTGTGGAGTTTATTTATGTGGTTGTTGTTACAAGTTATTATTTGGGGGATTTCATTCAGATGGTAGCAACACTGTGGGTTTATTTAGATATTATTTCGAGTTAAATGGCTTAAAAACAGTTATGGTTAAACGGGTATTTACTCTACTACAATGAATGGCACGTGCTATGAATACAAAGACGGTTTCAAAGTATTCTATTAATTTAGGAGGGGAGCGCAATACTACTGTTTATTAATATGTTATACTAAGTTGAGGTTTGCTGCCACATAATTAGATCTGACGACCTTATCGAAAGCTGGACTGATGAGGTAGACGGCATCGACGGACGAGCACGCCCCTGCCGGGACCCGACCCCCGAGCCCCGGAGGAGAACTAGACTGCTGTTGATCGCTTGAGTTGGAGTAAGAGTATTTCAATGAACAGTACACTGGTCATTAATTACTAAGAGCCGCAGAACACCATGAAAATGTACGTACATAAATTTGAGTTTTTCAAACAAAAATATTTAACGGTTTGCTTAGATTTATTACTCAAACTCAAAATGTGTGAATAGTGTATAAAAATCACATTTTAAAAATTACAAAAAAGATTCAAAAACATGTTAAGCAGGTACATATCAAGTTACAATCCAAATGGTGCTTACGCGCAAATAAATAGTCATCAAAATTATTTATAAAACTACACCAATTATTATACTCTGAAAGTTATTAAAGATAGTGCACACACGCACATTTGACATATATAAGAGTCCCTCAAAATCACGCACGTAAATACGTTTGATAAACTACTACATTTAAATTAAAAGTTAACGTCAAGAAAGGATATATGATCGTTTCTGAGTTGAACATCATCATTATCAACATGATGAATATGACAAATCATTACAGTAAATTCCTGAATTCTCACATAAGCGTGTTTCAATATTAATTATCAAAAATTGAGAATATATTTGACGTATATCAAATGACGCATCAACGAGCTCCAATCTGGACAGTCAAAAAACACTATCATAAAACTGAAATTATCAAACTGACTATATTCAGGAAAACTACAGACATAAAAAATGATGTACGCGCGGCGCCATACACTCTACCAATTCAACACGAAAATTTACAAATACTAAAAACGTAGCAAAAAGTTAAACATTTCTGAGCAAACCTATTCATTTTAAATTTGAATCCAAAAACGTAATTTTTTACAAGACGGCAGCCGAAAGAACAAGTTTTAAATAAAAACAAAGATTTTAAAATTTAACTAAGTTCACATGACGGCAGACGCCTTACCTGAGCTGACGAAGAAGTAAAAAGTTAAGGCCACACTAGCTCACCAGCAAGAGGCTTGGCCAGGGCCTCAGCAAACTGCACATGCGCAAGGAAGAGTAGAAAGAGAAACATAGAACACAAGTATATTAGAAGAAAAAGGCATAGAGATCGCGAGCCGAGCCAGAAGCTTAAGTTCCATAAAGTCCCGCCACGCGCCACCGTCGCCGTATTGAGCACCAGACCACAGACTAAATAGTAATACAGACGTGAAATGACGTGGCGGCTCGTTTGATATAGGCGAACTTGGCCGCTTATTGGCTGCCCGAGGCTGTAGACTCCAGCCCCGTGTCTGTTTGGCTCCTGCATGTTACTACAGGTTTCCTATTGGCCTGGCTGCCGACTAGCAGAGCAGCTGCCTCACGCTGATTGGCAGTAGG
>PNEQ01007282.1:5254-15328 GCA_003012365.1 Medauroidea extradentata | reverse complement strand
CTGTGTGACTGAGTTCGCTTTCCTGCCGACTATTTCACTTCTGTATTCCTAAATATTCTGTGACCAGACGGTGCAGAGTGCTGGCTGAATACAGACCTAGTTTACTTGGTATCAAGACGTTAAATTGGCGTGCTTGTCCTCATTATTGCCCCACTACGAGTTGACGTCTTCCATGGTTTCCAAACGCTGGTCTAGTTGCAGCCCGAACCCCTCTCGCTGTCTCCCTTGCCAGGCAATATCATAACAGAACGCGTGAAGATCGTCCATCCAGCCGGCTACCTTAATCATCTTTTATTTCTGTTCAGCAGTTCTAAATTAATTTACAATTTATCGTTAGAGGCACGTCAATTTCGCGGATTCATCTGGCAGCAGCCTAGACCTGTCAGTCCTATACACCCACTGGCCACAATCGATTATCTATTGGCTTATAACCGTACAAGCAGGTAGCAAGCGATAGCATTTCGTATTATTTCCTTATTCACTACTGGCTTGCAGTAGTCAAACGCGCTTCGTAACAGCCGCCAGCAAGTCACAGACATGATAATGAAGTATACATGATTGGCGTTCAACCTGACATGGAATGTATATGCGAAATTTACGTACCTCTATTTATCGTGTATAACACTTCTTCGTTACATAATAGGTAGACTGTATTCGAACACACAAAACAAATCTCGGTACTAACTACTGTGTAAATGTTCATATAATTTTATGTTAAAATTTTTAAAATAAATCCTTACTACTCCGAGGAATCATTTACATTGTGATGCAGATCAAACAAACGAAAAATCAATCTGACGTACTTTTTACTCATATTAAAAACGTAGTTTTCGTTAAAAAAAAACAAATGCTAGAAGTTCACGTGATATTAACGTGTTTGTATAAGTAATATAATTTAAGTTTCGTATTTAGTTAGCGAGATTTATACTAAGTACTTTTTTTAAAAAAATGCAAAAATGTTTACCAGTGAAATAGGAGATTCAAGAAACAATATCACACTTAATTACCTACCGTGCTCTTTACCGGTTCTGTCTACAGGGTGGAAACATTTTAAATTAAAATGTAACCAATTAGTGCCTGAGCTTGCCTTCATCAAAGCGCCAGCGTGCTAATTAGCTTCTAGTTTTTTAATTATTTTTCTCTCTTACCATATTCGCTGCCATTGTTTTAACAGCGCACACTTTAAAATATGCTTCATATTCTTTCCTTAAAGATATCGCATAAAAATTTGGTCTCATGTTTACTTGTGCATATGTATGTTGATAAGCACCGTTCATTGTCCATTCCTGTAAATATCGCTGATAAGAGATAATGGACATAAATGTTTAATCAAAGTTAGGTATGAAATTGTTTTTTAAAATATGGCTAAATATGTGTTTTTATTGAAGTGAGTCTAGAAACAAAATATTTTTGTCTACACATTGCATAGATTTCATACTGATGCTTAGTTAAATCGTATTTCTGCTTGTTTTTATTTACGTACTCTGTAATTCAGTTTCCTTATAAATCTATGATTCGTTTCAGTTAGGCTAAGTTTAACTTTTGATTAACTTATAATTGTCAGTATATAATGTACTATCATACGAAACTTGGTGAATTGGAGGTGGGTCTGAGAGCAAGGCAGTAACACCAGCTGCTCGACAGCCAGAAATGTCGCAGTCCAATGGAATAACTCGTCCTGTACAGGCGTCGGCAGGGCATGCTGTGTCACTCCGCGGGGGTATTAGTACAAAGGCCATACTCGGGGGCATTCGTTAAAACACTGAAAACCATAGTACGGTGGAAAAGGGAGCGAGAGGCGTAGGTACACCATTTCAAACCCACCGGAAGTAGAACTGTGTAGGCCTATAAGGCGCCCGCCTACTGGCCGTGTGTTTGTGTGAGTGAGGCACTGGGCCAAGGGCGATGATTAGGGACTCCTGTTTTTCGCGAAAAGAATCTTGCCCCGGTTTGTTTCAGTGCGTTATGTGCACATCTGCATATCTGCTTCATGTCCATTTGCAGCGAGTCTATGTGAAAAGCCGTATCTTATTTGACTGAGACAATTACAATAACGTTCCTGCCACACCACGCGTCTGTGATTTGCCGGTAGAATCCCAAGACGAGAGAGCGTTAAAATATCCAATCACTGACCACGAAGCAGAACTACCCAAGTGGTAGTACCTCTGGTCCAAGGTCGAGCCGAAGGTTGCCGAGGATGCCTGAAGTGTTAGCTAGTATCGAGATGGCGGCTCCCAATAACAAATGACAGACCAAATGTAGTAGGTAAACAAGACGGCGGATGGATAACAGATGGCAGATTGATACAAGATGACCGTCGTAACAGCATTCAAGATGGCTGCCACGATGTCATCCAAGATGGTGGAAGGATGTCAGGTTACATGTCCTGAGTCCTGAGACTGAATCTGTCGGGTGTATCGGGCATAACCCTCTACTCTGGTCATTTGTGTTTTCAACGTTGTCTGCATCCAGTTTTGTAGCAATTTTTCACATACCTAATTTTTTGGTTTCAGAATCGCGTTTCTGGATACAATTTGTTGCAATATTGCCTGGCAAGCCGGACAGCAAGACGTCCGAGCGGCAATCAGGTCAGCGTTGGGAAACCACGGAAGACAGCAACTCACATCACCCCCCCCCCTCCTCCCTCGTAGTTGCACAATATCGAGGACAAGCACGCCGATATATGGCGCGGTTACCAAGCAAACGGGGTCTGTCTGTCGTCTGTCGTTGAGCGGTCGTCCTCCAGCACTCTTCAGATCAACAGCAGGGTAGTTGTCCGCCTGGGACTCGGGACCGAGCCCCGGCGGGTGCGTGCTCGTCCGTCGATGCCGTCTTCTCATCAATCCAGCTTTCGGTTAGGTCGTCAGATCAAGTTATGTGGCAGCAACTCTCAACATAATATAATAACTTAATAATCAGTAATATTGCGCTCCCCTCATAATTAAATAGCACACTTTGTAACCTATTTTGTATTCAGAGTACATGTCATTGTAGTATAGTAAATGCCCGGTCAACCATAACTGTCTGTTAGTCTTTTAACCCTAAATAACATCTAAATAAACCCACAGTGTAGCTACCATCTGAGTGAAAACCCCCCAAACTAATAATAACTTATGAACCCCCAATATAATAACAACTTACAAAAAAATCATTTTGTAACAATGGTACAGGCGCCTTTCGCTCCTCATCTCTCACAGCCAAGACACCATCCCCCCAAATTAATCAACTTAAAATTTTGTCAAATTATAATTTGAATTAATTTCCCTACCCACCCACCTTAATGATAGAATGTTGAAATTAATTCCATAGCAAGCAAATTTAAATCAGCCTCCGTCCCCCAATTAATTAATTAACTTCGATTAATTTAATTAATTTCCCCACCCACCCTACTAGTATAATTCCTTATAATATTAAAATTTCTGTTGAAACCAATTGAAATTAACATAATAATCAAGTCTTCTACTTGAGTTGTTTTTAAAACAGAAATTAAATAATTCAGTCATGAAATAAATTTTGAGATTTAATAATACAGTTACTATAGCAATTTAAAACAATCAAGTAAATTTATTGCAAAATTTATTTTTATATAATTTAAGTGCATTCATATCTTAATTATTCCTCTGTGTGTGCCATAATTACGTAATTCCATTAGAATAGTTCATTACCACATTCAGAAATTGATAAAAAATTTACAACATATTTTAATTTTGTAATACAGTTAATATTTAGTAGCATTAATTTGGTCGCTAATGCGAGTCATGTAGTTGTGAATGTAATGCCGTTGTGCGTTTCACAGTTATTTAAATTGTTTTCAATAGTACATGATATTACTATTTCGCTGCCATACGGAAGGCAGAGTTCACACAGTAGCTTCTTCCAGTTCGCGCGCACGCCTGCACAGTGCACACACAGCAGTGCGGCGGCCCACTTACAAGGAATTCGCAACTCAGCTTACAGTGCTACCAACTTCTTTTGTTAAGCGGTGAAGCAAGCCAGGTTGACAAACTTAACTTTACGTGACCATTCCATATGTTAGAAGATGTTCAATTATTCTTTCCACTTTACATCATTTCATTATTCTTTCACTTTCACTTAAGAGAGATGAGGCAACACAAGTACAAAGAATGAGAGTCGTTATGTTCATTCAGAACTGTGGTCCAGGACTTAGCCAATTTTGAGGTAGCAGACTTAAAACATCTGTTACAGCAGCAGGTATGAGGAATATGACGGGTGATAGAACTGTGAGGTAGGAACCTTAACAGTAGAGTGTGTTCTCACCATTAGGCGATCACTTCTTCACTTTTCTTCATTTTCTTCGATTTGCGCGTCCGGCGTGCGAATTTGGTCTCTGCGGGTAGAGGGACCGCCCCTTTTGCTCTAATGGCCGAGCTGGCAGTAGGAGCAGTTTGGACTTTCAGCTGTGGGTCCATGATCTTTGGGCAGTTGAACCTGAGTACGACTAGCCTCTGATCTCCTATGGTGAGCTAGAGAGCCGATTTGTCGCTTGTGTTCGTCCTGTAATTTCTCTTGACTACGTACTTTTTCTTTATATAACTTTCTCTTACTACTTTTTACTCAGCATTTCAGATATGGGATATTGTAACCAGTTAAATATTCTTCACTTTAGATATCACAGCATTCTTATTACATGATATTCAATAGACGTTAGTAACTACAATAATTCAATTTTAATAGTAATACACAGTCGCGCACACACTAGTTTAATGCAACATTTTAAATAGTACAAGTAGTATTGATATCCACAATCTTACAGTAAATTAATATAATTATAAACTGCACGTACAATTATAAGTTTCCCCTTCTCGATACCATAAATGATAACTCGTCCACTTGGAATGATATTCGTTATGTTAAACTCTAACCTTCTTCAGTTGGTTTGACATAACGGGATGTAGGCTTTCAGTGTTAAGTCACTCATTTTAGAGGGTATATTTTTCTTCCTTTCTCTGTTCTATCGTCGGCGAATTGCGCGAAGTGACGTGCGAATTTGGTCTCTGGGAGGAGTGGTGCCCTGCCCTAGAGAGACCACCTTTGTGCCCTATTGGTGCTGTGGTTAATCAGACCATAGGGTACGTCCATAGATGCGTTGGGAGCCCTTGTCAATGTGGGGGTAGGCAAGCAACACATTGTCTATGTCCAGGTACCCGAGTACTCTGGTCGCCCTTCTGAAATGAGTCATGAGTGCAGTTTTTGTGTCCGAGTACATTGTTTTTCGTTTTTCTGTTAATTACTATGCATTGCTTATCTCAAGTACTCTTTATGTATATTATCTTTTATCGGTTTTTTTTCTGACTGCTTAGGCCTTCATATTTGTATAATAGTTATGCTACAACCAGTATACTTATCACAGTGATGCATATGTTCAGTTACAATTTAATAATAAAATAATAAATATTCCGGCATGCGCACATACAGTAGGTAATATTTATATACTTACCAAAGTAATCCGTAGGTACCGTTAAAATAATTTAATAATACTAATAATAATATAATAAATATTCCGGCATGCGCACACACAGTAGGTAATATTGATATACGTATCAAAGTAATCCGTAGGTACCGTTAAAACAATTTAAAAATACTAATAATAATAAAATAATAAATACTCCGGCATGCGCACACACAGTAGGTAATATTGATATACTTATCATAGTAAGTCATAGGTACAGTTAAAATAATTTAATAATAAAATAATAAATATTCCGATATACGCACACACAGTAGGTAATATTAACGAATTTTAACAGTAATTTGTTGATTAAATAATTTCTTTGTAGAATATTTAACAAGTTAATATAGTGACGGCATCGCAGATTAACAAGAATAATTTTATATTTTCACTGAGCAATATTTTAATAGAGGCAGACCAATTTCGGTATTTGATTCAGAATTTTATAACTAAATAACATATTTAAAAATGGAGGGAGAGCTATTCGACAGAACAGTAATAACATTGTTATTATAAATTTAAAGGACAGCCAAAGTAAAGTAAATAGTTATCTGTGAAACACAATAAATACATTTATTTAGAACTATCTCTAAGACAATATGTTTAAGTTACAGAATCCAAGGACAGCAATTGCAGACAGCAACCACGCCGAGAATCGAGCCGAAGTTCTCCGGAGGCACCGTCAACGTCAACAACACCAATACCAACACTAACATCATCAACTACAGGCGCCAACCAGTCCTCATACAAGGTCCTTACAGTACATTTCAATTCTCTCCATTGTCAAGGTAAATTCAACGCAAAATTTTCACTATTAACACACGCATATACTAATACACAAGGTTGACCTATACAGATTCAAACACACAGTCACAATTTTACACCACACATTCACGCCTCACTCTACAGACACATAAATTCGAATTTTATTTTATAATAAATACAGCCTGTTTCTTAAAGTGAAAAAAGAAAGAAAAGCTATAACTATTAATTCAAAGTCAAACTGAAAATTATATAAAAAATAACATTTATTGTATTGCTGTCTAGAAAAAAACACACACATATATATATATATATATATATATATATATATATATATATATATATATATATATAGTAGCATGATAACCACTAGGTTAATCTGTTCTCATTACAGTTCACTTGTAAGAAAAAAAATTGTTAAATTTCATAAAGGTATTAAGAAGCCTACAAAATTTATATTGCTGTCCACAAACACAAAATACATATCCGTATTATAAGATAATTATCACTAGTATAATTTTCTCAATACAGTTCACTTGTAAGAAAAAAACGTCAATAGCTTCTGTAAATGTTATAAAAGAATTTTTATGTATGTATACCTAAATACAAGTAACAACAAAATCTAAGTAATTGATAACTAGAGTTTTGCGATTATAATAACACAGTAAAAAAATCTGACATGTAATAATAATGACGAACATTACATCCCCAATTTCAGTTATGTTCAAGAGTATAAATTACTATAATAAGATCATAGATGTATCAATTTGAATTTAATGTGAAAAAAATATATTTATGTACACTTTACAGAAAAAAATCCTATTTTAGAGAAAACTTAATTGTAATTATTAGTTCATCGGTATAAGTAGTTGAATTCAAATATCACAAAATTTCCTGTATTCCGATCCCAACAGAGTTGAAATTTAGGGGTTAGTATGCAGCTGCAAATATTATGTTTTATTTATTTATTCAGAATTTGTTTCACAATATAATAATCATCAAATGTACTTCTAAATTTCAACTACCCATCTTATTCTATGTCCAAATCCTATACCATGGCCATCAAAATTTTAGTTGTTTATAAAAAAACAGATAAGACTGAAACTGTACACAAAAAATCAAATGTTATTAGGTAGTAGTTAATAGTATATAACAGTATGCACTCTTGTAATTTCTTGTTTTATAATAGTATATTCAGTTTCAGCCAACCTATTGTAATCATAATACTCCATTCGAAAGAGGGGAACGGTATTGTTTTCAGTTATTTTTATTTTCGAATTAATAATGTTAAATGTAATACTTTGCCTTTTTATAACTTATACTAGCAGTCCCCCGCGGCTTTGCTCGCGAGTATTATTCGCAACTGGTAATATTTACTTTAATTGAAGAACCAATTTGTACTCAAGATTGGTACTTCAGTCATCAAATGTTAGAATGTCCAAGCGGCTAGTTCTGCAGCAGGATAAGTAGCTATAGCTGTGCACGCGAAAAGCAGTCTTAAATTTGTCCCTGACATTAACGGCGACTTCGCCTGGACCTTATTTATAACCCTGCCAATTTGACGCTGTGGGGTAGCTACATACACCTAAGGTAAGAGGTGAATCGACTGAAAAACATCTTATTTACCTGTGTACATCCATTGGTGACGATGCCCCCAATTACATATTTTCAACATATTCACTGGAACTTTATTGCTATTACAAAGTTTCAGTGGGTAAAGGTTTCACGGAAACGTATTTGGTACAGCAAACTTAATATTAGTGATATGATACATCGTCGATTTACTGCCAAAAGTGACCCAGTCAAAATGAGATAAAATGATAAAAATGCTAGGAATATGTATATATTGTTCACGAACAATTGTCCAAGTTGTAAGTATATTCGTAATTTCGTACTGTTGCGTCACAGTATAGAAACGTACCACATTTTTGTTAATATCTACAATTTAATAGTGTTTTGAAACAAAATAACATTAATGACATAATCACTTATGGCAGTATACCGACGATATGTCAGCTGATGTTGTAGAGGAACCTAAGTGTAAAGCGAACTGCAATTTTACCCGTTTTAAAGACTACATGTAAATTGCACTAATTCGATCTGCCTTGTAGTTATTGTGTGTCAAAATTGAACGTTCCCACGTAGCTTTTAACGGAATTCGAGCCCAGAACCTGCCGGAATTTAGATCTGAGTAACAAACAACTGCGTCACGTAAAGTCGAAATAATTCATGAAAATAATATTTTATTTAAAAAAATAAAATATCTGTATCCTGGGCTCATAGAGGTTGTACAACACCACGTCTCGATAGGTTACTGTAGAGTGAAACTCCTGTATAGTTTGTTTCTCGCTGCTCGTTCCTGCTTTACGGATCGTCTGCCTTGAATATTGACCAACTTAGTTTTATTCTTAATAATCACGTTTCTTACAAAGAAAAAAAAATGCATACATATTATTTTAAATATTTACGTAAGCATCACTCTGACGCGAACAACACCCCAATATCGCTACTGGTTAGATAGATATCGTGGGTTGATGGAAAACTAATTTTGTGCTTTTTCACCCTTTTGGGTGTCGAATTTCGAAATATTTTAAATTTACATCTTATACATTTGTATAAGTACCCAACTGAAGTGTAAATCACATCGCTAGCCCGTTCAGTCGAATCAAAATAAATCATTCACTAAAAAAACATATATCACCCCTGCACAGTATTGAGAAATCGAATTTCGACAAATCTGAAAACCGTTTTGCGATAATTTCTGTAATCATCATCCTGAAGCAAAAAATTAATTGTATATCTCGACGGGTTCGATAGATATCGAGGATTTATCTAAAACACATTCAAGGTCTTTTCACCACCTAAGAGAGTAAATTTCGAAAAACCCTTGAATCACGTTTTAGAATACTTTATTGGTATCTCGTGGACGTAAAAAACACAACTTTAGCCCGCTGGGTTCAAGATATATCGACGATTAATTGTAAACGCTTTTCACCACTTTTCACCCCTTTTCACGTCCTTAGGTGGCGAATTTCGAAAATTCCTGAAATTCCTTTTAGGTATTTGAGTAAGCATCAATCCTAAACAAAAAGCACGTCGCTGTATAAAAAGCTATGGGATCGATATATATCGAATGTGAGTCGAAAGCAAGTATTACCCCTTTTTTAACCAGTTTAGGGCCTAATTCAGAAAAATATATTTTAAATAGTAGGTACTTGGAATATTTACAAACGCGCCAATTTAAAGCAAAGAGCACTTCGATATCTCGATTGATTCGATAGATATGGAAGGATAATCGAAAACACATTTCACGTATTTTCACCCCTTTAAATAAAGAATTTCGAAATGTCTTTGAGTCCTGTCATAGCCATTTGTAAAAGTAACCAATTAAAGTTAAAATCACGACGATAGCCAATTGTGTTTCAAAGATATAGACGGTTCATTAAAACACATTTTGCCCCTTTTTACTGCCTGGGGATCGAATTACAAAAAAAACCTAAAACTGCTTTCTGGGTATTTACGTAAGCAATATTTTGAAGTGAATGTCAACTCTCTATCCCGAAGGGTTCGATAGATATCGATAGTTGATTGGAAACACATTTAAGGTCTTTTCACCCCCTTAAATGTTGAACTTCGAAAATACCTTAAAATGGCTAATATGCATTTTTACGAGTGTCCTATTAAAGTAAAAATCACGACGATTGGCCGTCGGGTTCGAGCTCTATCGACGTTTCTTCGGAAACACATTTCACCCCTTTTCACCCACTTAGAGGTCGAATTTCGAAAAATCCCGTCTTAGTGCTCGCCTACGACCTGAGGGGAACCCCCACAAAAATTTTCAC